>JASGXE010008907.1:0-17071 GCA_030068105.1 Sinentomon sp. SZTP_YWyxl
CCATGAAGGCGATAATTGACTCAGACAGTGAAACAACATCAGACCTGTTGCAGGTAGAACATGGATCGTCAGTTTTAGCGGTGACTGATTGCCTTCAAATGAGGAAAGTGTGGCAGTGACCTAGTTTATCATTATCCTGTAACCTTATTCCTTCAAATGCACAAAATGAATAACTATTGGGACAATTTTCATAACACGTGCTTTGAACTGACACCGCAAAGTTTTTGGAAGCAGGCGTAAAAATCTGTCAACGAATAACGGTTTATTGTTCAAATTTTCGGGAAAAAATCCATTCAGATCCAGTAGCAATCGAGTCAGGTATACATCAGGGCGGGATATTTGTTGGCGATGACATTCAAACTGTACTACTACTCAATCTGACTTTACATGACCTAATCTAACTCTGTTTAACCGGACAGTCATGGCCGAATGTAGTTTAGTCCGACCGGTTGGGTTTCTGTCCGTTTTGTCCGAAAAGTTTGTAGTTCGAATAGTTTTCAGTTCGAGTGGTGTTATGTTTGACTGGTGTCCAATTCGAATTTTCGGGCTAAACACCATTCGATCTCAATTATATATTTATACACCAGATATGTTCCCCCATATCACTATGTGTGTGTCTAAGGAAGGAAAAATGTCCCTTGTTTGTTTACACTTGATAATTTCTCCAGAGAAAGCGACAACAAGAAAATGAGGATAGCAGTGGAACGGGAAAGTTTACGGAAACATCAAAGTAGACTAAAACACAGGTGAGAAGCGCGTCACAACAACAAATGAGTAGCTTCTGGCGGTTTTTTTAATGCAATGCTCGATAGCTGCGACTATTAAAAGTCAGTGTTCGAAATTGTGTGACCTCCAGGGAATAGGTTCCCATCATAAGTATGACCAGGTAGATCGTAGAGATAAGAAAAGGAAATAGGCCCAGAGTCCAACGACGTCTTTGGGGCAAGGAAAGGGCCAAGGAAGGCCGAGGAAGGGCCTAGGAAGGGCCAATGAAGGCCAAGGAAGGTCAAGGAAGGGCCAAAGAAGGCCAAGGAAGGACCAAGGAAGGGCCAAGGAAGTCGCCATGGACCGAAGGAAGGTGCGCGGAGACCGAAGGGAACTCGCGAGGACACTTTTTTTTGGGGACGCCGACAAGATCCATAATCAAATTTGATGATTGTGCCCATTGCGCAATCTTGGAGGGTGCATTCAGTCTGTCTCTTCCGCCGGGATGCTAACCCCCGCAGGTTGTGGCGGACTGGGTTTATCAAACACATCTCCACTGGATAATCACGCAATCACTATCCCATTGCTATGTTTGTAGTTCTCGCTCCTTCAAATCTAAAGCAGGAATGTGAAATAGGCACTCACCATAAGCCACGCTGGGCATTTTCTCTGTACTCCAGCATCCGACTCACCATCACCACGGCTGCATTTCCCGGTCAAAAACTCCCACTGGTGCGTACGCTACGCTGCGGCAACATGTCCTCGCTAAGGTATGAGACGAACAAGATTGAACGGTTTGCTACCAGGGAAGCTATAGTTTTGTCTTTTGCAGTGTAATAACTTTGGATGTGATTTCCAGCCCAATCAAGGTTGTGTAAAAGAACAAGTGAGCGAACTCCGGGATTTCCGCGGCACAAAAAGTGCATTGCGGTGTTGCGGCGTATCAAGACGAAAGACATGCGAGTGAATGGCGGACCGCGGTGCGATGCCCACAGATAGTTAAATTTCTCCTGAACAAAGCGACGGTTTTTGATGCGGCTTGCTGTGGTGCAAAGCTGAAAAATGAGCGCTTCCACACATGTATAATGATCCCAACCTTTCGTCGGATAAAACTCTAAACCATTTGAGTAACCAAAGTGCTCAAATTTCGGTGTTATAAAATTCCGGGTCCCTGCCAGGCATTTTCAAAGATTGTGCAATTTTTCCGTTACAACATGGTTACAACCAGCGGAAGAGTTCTAGAGGAAGCCTTCTAGTTTCCAAAAATACCAAAATCGTTGAATTTGAACACCATTTGGCAATTTTATGGCCTGGGAATCGCGGCCTCTTCCCCGCTCAAAACGAAACGATGCATCGTTTCGTTTTTAAGGAATCGCGGCCTCTGCCCCGCTCAAAAACGAAACGATGAATCGTTTCGTTTTTGAGCGGGGAAGAGGCCGCGATTCCCAGGCCATAAAATTGCCAAATGGTGTTCAAATTCAACGATTTTGGTATTTTTGGAAACTAGAAGGCTTCCTCTATAACTCTTCCGCTGGTTGTAACCATGTTGTAACGGAATAAATTGCACAATCTTTGAAAATGCCTGGCAGGAACCCGGAATTTTACAACAATGAAATTTGAGCACTTTTGTTACTCAAATGGTTTAGAGTTTCACCCGACGAAAGGTTGGGATCAATATACATGCGTGGAAGCGCTCATTTTTCAGCTTTGCGCCAAAGCAAGCCGCATTAAAAACCGTCGCTTTGTTCAGGAGAAATTTAACTTTCTGTGGGCATCGCACCGCGGTCCGCCATTCACTCGCATGTCTTTCGTAGCGCACTCCGCCTTGATACGCCGCAATCCAGCAATACACATTTCGGTCTCATTTCTGCTCCCATTTGACTCCATGTTAAATGGAGCGCAGTTCTTTCACTTCTTATTTTACACGCTTTGGCCCAATTGTTAAAACTGCACTACCAGAACGTTTAGCAAAATAATCAAATTGAAAGTGCCATGCGTGGAAGATATGGAGAAAAGTGTTGAGAAGAGTGATTCATGCCAAATTCGGTGCGATGAAAACGGTTAGCAATTTTTCGATGATGACTGGGTTTCAATAAAACATCTGTTGGAAGTTTTCAGCAAAAAAGTATGTCATCCGAACGGCAGATTCTGTTCTGTCTGCTCTTGGCACATAAACTGTCATATGACAGTGTTCTGACTGTTCTGAGGGAGAAGCAGTGCGGATCCAAAATTACGAGGTGATGACTGCTGATGCCACTGACACAATCGGCTGCTCTTTTGCCGTATTTTTCAGTTTTTCGTGCATATAGAAAGGTTTTTATGATGCATGATAAGTGGCCAGAATTTAACGTGACATATGACAGAGTGGTGGCATTCAACAAAGAATTCAATTCTCATGGCATTTCACAACTCAGTGAAATGCACTGGCAATTGAATGGCAAATGTTGTGCGGCAATGGCAATACTCTTTATCGGTTATCCAATTTTGCTTTCATTTAGCCTTGCTTTTTGCTGTTTTTTTGTTTTGTCTTCTGCAGATGCGAATGCGTCGTCTGCTAAGACAAAATGTTATTTTTACCCGGAAACTGAAAACACAAGCCCTGTTTTAAATCGTCGATTTTCGATGGAAATCCATAACTCAAAACGTTTTCAACGGATTTTACCCAAATTTGGAATTTTTCTATCATTTATGGAAGAGAAGAGCTGATTAATGTTTCTCTGCGATCGGTTCAAAAATGTGAAACTTTTATTCTATACGATTGCACTTTTTATTTTTTGCGCTGCAACGCCCACTTCGATTCTGCTGCCAAACCTGAAGGGGCAAATTTCAAGTTCCGTAATTATGGTCAGTTTTTACTCAAATTTAGCTTTCTGTTAGGGCTTATATGGAAGGTCTCTCACGCAAAATTTCAACTCATTAGGTCAAGTGGTTTCTGAGTTATGGGGTGAAAGGTCACAATTTGGAGAACTGACTCTGGCATACTTTCACATCATCCGTCAGTCGCGAAACAAATAAAACGGTTTCTATGGCAACGTCGACCGGGTTTTCGACTTGAATCAAAGCTTCCGAAATTCTGCCGCTGAATGTATGCCTTCACCGTTAGCCAGGCATTTCCATTAGCAATCACTCTCATCTTAAAATCAGAAGCCAATTCGATGGCTATATAGTAGATTGGTGTTGTGATACTTTAATTTATAATTACAACGCTATTCCTTTTCCATTTCTGGGAAGCGTTCACCCATCTGCTGAATTGACAGATGTGCTAAAGCGCTAATCGATGCGAGCGGAAATTAGGTATACGGCCGTTCACGTATGTCACTTATCACTGCAACCAGAGATGCTCAAGAGGGTACCCTGTTCTTTTTCCAAGGGTACCCCCTATCCAAACACTGAAAACTGCCTATAGTCCGACACTGTCAGTGCTAACAATGCTGATGAAGCAATCGTAGAAGGGTGTAAACATTCTAGCTTAAGTCTTTTATATGGGGGGCAAAAATGCACAATTGCACGGAAACAATTTCAGAAAATACGACTGTTCTTTTAGCCGTGCCATTGTGTCTCCCTTTGACGTCAGCCTTATCTCTAAAGGATCTACAAGGCGTAAAAGAGAATTTGTGTTGTTGTTATTTATTTTGTTAAAGGTAAGCGTACGAGTATCGCAGTTTAGATTGCTGAGGTTTCGCATTGGAAAACTTATAGCCAAACCTAACCCAACATGATTTGGGTTAAAAAATAGAAACCTAACGAAACCGAACCTAACCTTGCCTACCTAACCTAACAAAATAAATAACTGCGATCCAATAACATAAAGGAAAAACCAAATAGAATAACAACAAAGCAAACCCTGTTTGCAAAGCCACACTTGCGGCTTTAATGAACAAATAGGTACCCGTTGCCTAATTTTAAGGAAGAAAGCCATTTGCGACGAAAAATGCAACTTGCGCTGTTTTATCTCTTCCTGTGATCATCATTTCGCACAACTTATTCAGATTCAATTGCCAGTGCATTTCACTGAGATGTGAAATGCCATGAGAATTGAATTCCTTGTTGAATGCCACCCCTATGTCATGTGTCACGTTAAATCCTGGCCACCTATCATGCATCATAAAATCCTTTTCATAAACTTCAAAATGTGGCAAAAGAGTAGCCAATTGTGGCAATGGCATCAGCAATCACCCAGGAATTTTGGATTTCCATGCACTGCTTCTCTCTCAGAACCCTGTTACATTGGGTGCAAAGAGCAGACAGAACAGAAACTGCAGTTTGGATGACATATACTTTTGGTTGAAAACTCCCAACAGATATTTACAGAAACACTGTCATCATCGGAAATTGCTAACCGTTTTCATTGCACCAAATTTGACATGAATCACTCTCCTCATCACTCCCGTATCTCATATCTTTTACACATGGCACTTTTAATTTGATCAGTTTGGCAAGCTTTCTGGTTTTGCAGTTTTTACATGTGCTGGAAATCATTTCGTAACTTTTATGCTCTAATACAAAAGACAAAACCATGGCTTCCCTAGAAGCGAACCTTTTAATCTTGTTTTATTTTCTTCTGCATAAATCAAAATTTGGAATTGTTCCTGGATCATGGTGCGTATTGTAAAATTGATCTGATGCAGGACCGCTTTCGTTGAGCAGAGCGTGCGGTTTCAAATGTTACTGCTTACTTTCTTTTTCTTTCCTGTTTGTTTCTGTTTACGTTTCTTTTAATTCCCTGGGCGTATTGATCACTCAGAATCACCTTATTGAATTTTAGCCACTACGAGGGGCGTTAGAAATGTTTTTGATATCACCCTGTATAGTTCAGAAAATCTTACCGCTATCAAGATTTTGTTTAGTTCAGGGCTTCAAATATTTCTGCAGTTCTTTCAGCACAAATTTGCAGACATCTACCCCAATTTTTCATGAACCAGTGGCAATTAGATGAGGGTATCTTCCTGAGGTCTGAAAATACAGTTTTTGTATATGGCTTGAAATCATGAACATTCCCTTTTGCCCGACGCATGCCCAAGTTTTAGGATTTTTGGGTGATTAGCACCACATCCACAATTTTACTGCCTTCCGAAGCCCACAGTTCTGATTTGGCACCAACAATTTTTGATTCTTATACCCAACCTGAAAACAACTAGGCTGAAAAACCATGATAACTTATTCAGGACTTTTCCAAAGCAATATTTTTCAGAGCTATGGAACTCACCCTAACCTGAGTACCATTCTGCCCATGGAAGGTTGAGTTCAACACCTGTAAATGTTTACAGCAAGAGCCGGAGAGTATTTTGTAAGCCGAAGCAAAACGAAATCTTGGCATCGTCCGTCAATATTTTTTGAACTACAGGGTGATGTCAAAAACCTTTCTATCGCCCATCGTATTGTGTAGGTCAGACATCTCTCTGAAAAAAAATCGAAAAACTCATTTATTCGTGGAGATGACATTCGTAGGCAACCAAAATGCCGTATGCCTCACTGTGGGAACCAAAGATCCCCAGAATGGTGGTAAGTTCAACTTTAGTAAATTTGCATCCATAAATAAGAGACATGTCTGCTAATTCAAAGTTATTTCGAATGGTAAGACGTATACAAGCAACGGGATGAGAGCGAAGTTTTACCAAAATATCCCTGTTAAATTTCATTGGCCCTAAAATCTCTAAAAAATGCCCCTAAAGGTTAAGACCTAAGAAACAGGTCTTAAATCTGAGACATATTTTTTGAATTTACTGAACTTATTCTTCGTGGGCGCGCAAGCAAAAACGTATGGGTGATGTCCAAAAAATGCCCAGTCCCGCTTCATTAGCCGTCTAAGGTCTTAAAAGCTCCTTTACTTACATATTCTCAATTTTCCTTCGGGTGATTCATTTTGTGCAGAATAAATGGCACATAAAATCTGAATGGGGAATTATTAAAATCGAGGTTCTTTTTGTTTGTAGTGCTGTGACAAATATGCTGGTGAATGACGAATCTCTATTTCAACTCTTATGTTTCTGCACATTTCCTGAAGGCCATTTGCTGGCATTTTGGGGCTCAAAAAGCAGAACTGGTTTTTATTCAATTATTCAATTATTTTCCAGCCCATTCTGTTTGTGTTGGTTTCAGGAGTATTCGCCAAATTGTCATTTTTTTAACTTCCTCTGTTGAATCCTTCACGGCGACTTCTGCGATATTTTCTTTGCGAGAATCTTTTAAAACCGCATTATCCGTTTAATTAAGTCGCAATTTCGTTAGCGGAAAATGTCGTATCGAAAGTTGATAGTTTATCATCAATTTCTTCTAGGACCTGGCGACGTACCAATCTGTTGTGGATATCACTGTGAGTACATTTACGACCACTTGCTGGTCAAACACTAATTATGATTATGGTTCTTTGGGTTTTGCCTTCACTTCACAATGTTGTAATACCAGTGAACGTGTTAAACTGATGATAGATATTGAGAGTTACTGCATGAGAAACTGTCTGCAAAAATTAATCATTTGAGGCGAACCATACACATGTATGATTACTCGTTGTTTGGCGCAGCCCATCGAGCAAGGACATCATTTCTGACGGTCGGAATTTGACAAGAATGATCGTTTCGCAGAGTTACCGTGTTGTTTAGCAAAAAGGTGACTTCGTAACAACTGAAACACTCAGCGGGAATATCAATTCAGCATTGGAAAAGCAACCATTTTATAACCGTAACACAATTAATAAATTTCAATCAACAAAATACATATAAGCATGCAAGAATATGACAATCTAACCTATTGGCCGATAAGTCAATCACCTTCTGTCAACGTAGTAAGTCACAGTATTGTACTTCTGTAATGTGTTTTTTTTTAGAAATTTCGACTAGTGAATAGTTTTTAGTCCATGATTTCTGATTTCCAAAACCACTACTCTTAATATTGTAGGAGGGTCAAGATGAAACCGATGTGACTGCAGTGGTTAGTCATAACGCGAACACCACCAAGTTCGAAATATTTAATGTGTGACCTTTCCTTTAATTATTCCAAATTGTACCACAAATTATAGTTCCCCAAAGTTCACTCGGTGGAAATGATTGGCTGGTAACATTTGTTGTTTGGGCTTTTGGCATATCTATTGTCTATATTATCATTCAAATACCGTCATTTCCGACCAGTGACCATCGACTTGACCCAAAAAGTACCCCAAAGGTATCCAATGCCCATGTCATCAGAGCGGCGGAAATAATAGAGCTGGGGAATATATTTCTTGAGCAGGAGGCACATTCATTGATCTACTTTATTGCACAAACTATTTCTGATCTCTGCCACTTCAATACCCTTCAGTACCCCAAAGAATCAACTGCTTACATCACTGCTGCGGTAGATATGATGGGGCTTACGCAGTTTATCATTGAGCAAGACTTTCGCGCACAAGTATCTTCGTGCGTCTCCTTAACCCCAATCCTTTGCCCATTTCACTGCTGCGGTGGAATGAAAGGGCCGTCGAACTTTTTGACTGGGCTAAAAAGTGCGCCAAAGTACCTATAATTTGACCACATCACTGTAGTGTCGAAAATGCTGCGACGTTATTGATTTTTGGAAAGATAGTGTTTATTGGCCCACCTTTGCGCGCAAATCGCTTCGTTTATGACCATCCCCTTTTCTCCCAAACGTTCCCTAAAATATCAACTGTCTTTTTCAATACAACGGTGGAAATAGTAGGCCTGGCGGAGACGTTAAATGGTAAGATTGTTTATGTATTGCTCATTGGTTACTTTATCACACAAAGAGACATGATTATGACAATCTCTCCCCGAAAAGTACCCCAAAGTTTCTGCAGTCTCAATTTTCCCAGCAGCGGAGGAAATTAGCAGGAATTCTTTGCGATTGCGTGAGAACGTACCCAGCAGTGTTTTGGTACATAACGGGTTTGAATCGGCTCAACTCATTGTGGCTGAAAATGCGCCCCGATGGAAATGCGCGTGCGGCTGGAAATGCGACCGATCGGCCAATATACTGTTAGCCTTTTGCGCGCCCACTTTTATGCCGTGTTGAAAATAGTTGCTAATTAATCAGGCAGGATATTGTGGGTTGAATTAGATTGCAATTCAATTGGAGATCTTACTCCTCCAGCTATGGCGGACTATCGCCACAAGAAGACCAAAGATTTATGATGAGACATCAAAATTTCTTTCTACCTTCATTGACTTTCGCGTAAAATAATTAAATTTTCTATCACGGAATGCTTGAAGCACGACAGTCTGCTAATCATTTACTCCATGCGTCAGAGAGACCACGGTTTCGAAAGAGTGTTTTCAACCTTATCTTAAAAATAAGGTGCTTTCTTGCGAACGATGTATGCCTTTGGAACTGCAACAATGACTATCTGAAATCAAAACTTGGAATGTTTCTTTTCCGTGAAGGGTGCAAATAATGCCGAAATGGAGGGAACGAAATCCACATTGGCACCTGAAGTAAACGAGGGTGGTTCAGATAAATTGACAGAGAGCAGCGATGATCCAGACAATCCAGGTGCGGCGAAGAAGAATCCATACTTCGTCTCAAATATTCAGTTGAACGCGGAGAGCTCGGATCCGCTTGTTCAGATTCTGCGACAGCAATGCCAGGTACCCGATCCCCAGCAGATGACAGCACGGCGCCCGGATACAGAAAGTGATTATTCTATTTCAAATGTAAGCTCGATCATCCATGAGGCCATGCTCATCTGAGAGTTTTCTCTGTCGTCAATTTTCCAATTCCTGGCCTAGTTCCAAATCTTGGCACAGTTACGAGATTTTCAATGATGTCATCGCATAGGATTTTAACGATCTAAATCATTTTGCAGGGACTGAGTATAGCAGTTGGGTATTGTATTTGTAGCCAGCTGTTATCTGATGTCTACATTGAATTTTATGCTGATCAACAACTGAACTGGTCTATCACCGACGCGATCTCGGTAAACTGATTATTTCACCATGTAAAATGCAAAACGATCTCTCCGAGGTGAGAAACCTAAATTAAGATAAAATTGTTGCGGACCACCAAGTGTGGTGAACTTTGTGTCCTGAAACAACGTGCAGGGGATCCGAATTTTTTTCATCGAACTTATGATTATTTCAGCGAAATAGTTGGTGGCCAACATTTCTCGACTGAAAGTATAGGTCTATTGCAGACTGGAACTGTGGGGTGCAAAATATACCCAACTGAACGTGCAAGAGTTACAAGAAAGCATTTCCAATACATTCCTCCACGTGGGTACGAGGGCTATTCAATATCAGGTGAGACTGATACCGCTGTGACCCTCCCTTAGCACCAACGGGTCTTGTTTTGACCATATTTAAAAGCTCGTTGTTGCGTTGTACTCTGGTCAAATTTCAAGGGAAATGCTCCGGCCTTGTGGATTTTGGATGCATTTGAAAATTTCTTCGGAATTAATTAGCCGGAAAACTGTTTATTTTTAAATGTGTGTCAAAAGGGAAGTGGTTTGATTTTTCGCGTTCACCAGTCCATTATGGGGCTACTTTATGTGATTTTTCCTGTTCCGGAGAAAAGAACGGGCGTTTATTCATAGAAGTCGGCCGAAAAAGCTGACAACATTGAGCAGAGAACATTGACATTATCACTGGAACAGTAATTGAGGATGTTTGGCGTTTTCCTGCTGTTAACAATCTGTATCGACATCAAAAAAGCATCAATGGTGAGAGATTTCATGGGATTTGGCAAGATTTCTGGGAAAAAACGGGTTCGTCATCAGAGGTTTCCAAACGCAGGTTTTGCGGAACAACAAACATATGCAATCAAGGGCGAGTACCTGACCAGGAGAACCACTGAATGTGAAATGCATCAAATATTCAATCCTCACATTGTTAACCTGAATTTTTCGCTTTTCCCTAAGTTGCAAAACATGTAATAATCATGCGCATTCTCTCAGCTGAGGTCGAATCCAGCGGCAGGTGTTCTGAAGGTCCCCTTCTCAAACACCCTGTAGCACATGTTTACGGACAAGAAGAATTGTGAAACCGGGTGAATCAGCGCAGAAGGGGTGAATTTGTTGAAAAATCACAAAGCGAACGAAATTGGCAAAGAACACAGAAATGATCACAACAGTCTCACTTGATTTTGAAAAGCCTTCGTAGAAGTTCTACGCACACTCTTTAGGTTAACACTTTGATATAGTGCTGTAATGTGCCCAATATTACCACCATACAAGAAGCTATCCTATGCCAACACGATGATTGTGAGCTACCGTCAAAAGTTCGGAACGACAGCAAATCTATTTGCAAAATCCTTAATGCTTTCTCTCACTGGGACATTTTAGAGTGCTACTTCGGGTTGCACTTTGATATGGCACTTCAATAATCCGAATGTGACCACTCCTTAGCAAGAACCTACGTTACATCAACGTGTACCAATTTACGCCAATTTCTCGCTTCTTTTTCAGGCAGTTCCGTTTTTTGATAACCCTTATTTCATTCTATTACTGGGATTTTCCAGGGCAAATGGTTTACCATTGCTGCATCATTCACAAAAGCGCTCTGGTCATTGGCGTTTAAAAGCTAGACCGCCCGCTAAACTGCACCTTTAGTTTCATTAACTGTAAAACTTTAACTCATTCAAAATGCCCTACCAACAGGAAATCTACAATCTTATTAGGAAACAAAATAATGTTGCTGCCTTTCCTTTACTTTACGCGGTTTCCATATTGAGCTTAATGTAACGTTGTTGAATTTTTTAGGAAGCTTAAATGACGTTGATGAATTCTTCTGGAATCATATGTCATTTACGTAGCGTGCACAACATGTTCTCGAGCGTATGGTGCTGAGTTAACACTCAGTACTCACCACCTAATTTCTTTTTGCACTAAAAACAATGAGGGTCATTGTGATGCGTTGGAATCGCAGCAAAAAACTTGGATCTTCTGCTCAAGTTGGAGATCATTGTTGAAGGACTTAAGCAGCTTAAGTCTCTTTTTGTTTTCATGTCTCGTGTTAACAATTAGTTCTTACAGAAGAAGGTATCGCCAATGCTTGAAGAGCGTGGAAAACTATATTATATTTGATCTTCGTTCCGTTTTGCTTTGTGGAAGTACAAACATTAGCATTTGGGAAAATCTTTGATTTTGATAATGTAACGTTGTTGCAATGGATTTTTATATTTCCATTGTGAAAAGGATAAATAAATGCTGTTTGTCAAAGAGAGGAATTTGGAATGATGCGGAAATAATTTGATAACAGTTTGATAACAGTCCTTCAACAATGATTTCCAACTTGAGCAGAAGATCCAAGTTTTTTGTTGCGACTCCAACGCATCACAATGACCCTCATTGTTTTTAGTGCAAAACGAAATTAGGCGGTTTTCTAACTTAACATGATTGGATGATTTGCAAGCGTGAATGGCTACTTACTTTCAAAGCATTTTCACATGAGTGAGGGCGCCTTCGTTTAAGATAGAGGGTTTCCAACATTTTCTTGCAAATAACAAGTTTTCCCGTAAACCATTGAAGCTTTCTGGACTACAAAACTGACTAATTGAAACCAAAACTTGGCTTGTTTCTATTCCGTGCAGGGTGCAAACAATGCCGAACTGGAGGGAACTAATTCCATATTGGCACCTGAAGTAACGGAGGGTGGTTCAGATAAATTAGAAGACGAAGGCGAAGATCCTGACAAGCCTGGTACCAATAAGAGAATTGAGAGTCCATACTTCGTCTCAAATATTCAGTCAAACGCGGACGGCGGGGTTCCTCTTGAACAGACTGGACAGCAGCAATTCCAGCTACTAGCAGCACCACAACTGAATGCAGCACGACGCGAGGATGGAGGAGGTGATTTTTCTGGCGCAATTGTAAGTTCAATCCTACGTTGTTCAATCGATGATCTGGGAGCCCATATTATTCTGGTTTTGTCCATTTTCCAATTCCTTGCACAGCGATGAGATCTTCAGTCATGTCATCGCAACGCATACTCGTATCAACGATGAAAATTATATGTATTTCTTTAATGATAAGATCCTTAACTTTTTGGTCAGATGAGTCGGTTGACCGTGTTTCTTTCCATCTTCTTTGCTGAATTTATCCTTTCCTCTCAAAGCGCTAACACCTTTCGCACTTTTTTATAACTCCGCCTGATAGTTTTTCATTGAACGTTATTTTGCTTGTTGTATACTTGCAATGCCAGTCGAAAATCAGTCACTGAATGATTAAACTGATTGATTAAGTAGACTGATTGTTTGATATCGACTGCGTTAAAATCATCTGATCATATAGTAGCAAAATTCTCAATAGGAACCATTAAGTGCCAATCTACCGACAAAGGCGCATGCTGTGAATTATTCGTAGAGTAAGAAGATTGCTGTCAAAGAAACCGGATTCTCCAGCCGTATTTCTCAGAAAATGAAGCTACTTAAGGAGTTCCAACACTCATGGATCCCAATTAATCAATTAATTTTGCCGGGCGAATGTTTTGTGATAAAAATCAGCAGGACAAAATACAAACAAAGCATGAACATGCCTACATGACCGTAAACATCGAAGAAGTATTTGAAGAACATAGAGACCTCTGCAAATTTCATTTCTGTCTATTAAAACAATGATTCACGTTCTAAATTCTGTAAGCGCCACGCTTCCAGCATAAACTTATTACGAAACCTGGATTGCGTACAAACAAGTAAGAATGAAAGCATCAAATACCATTCAGAACGCAATATCCTTACTTTCTAAATTCTGTAAGCGCCCCGCTTCCAGCACAAACTTATCACGAAACCTGGATTACAAACAAGTGAGAATGAAAGCATCACATACCATTCAGAACGCAATATCCTTACTTTCTAAATTCTGTAAGCGCCCCGCTTCCTACAGAAACTTATCACGGAACCTGGATTACAAACAAGTGAGAATGAAAGCATCACATATCATTCAGAACGCAATATCTTTACTTTCTAAACTCTGTAAGCGCCCCTCTACCTGCACAAACTCATGACGGAACCTTGATTACATACAAGTGAAAATGGAAGCACCATATGCCATTCACATCACAATATCTTTTTTTACAGTTAAAAACTCATGAGATAATGCGTGATATAAAAATTTATCAAGTGACTACAACCTTTTCCCAATCTTACGGTGGGGACACGATGTTGAGGTATAATTTTCTGCTGCGGCATAAACGTGCCCCTCACTCACTTTTTTCCGATGCGGTGGGGCAGGGGCAAGTTTATGCCGCAGCAGAAAATTATACCTCGACATCGTGTCCCCACCGTTAGTGTATTAAATTCTATCCTGCGGTAAAATGTCTGATATAACACCGCTTTTCCGAATTCATGAACGACTAATCGCTAAAGGAACAACTTCGTGAAATGCGGTGTAGCATTGTTGGTGCAGAATTCTTAAATCATAAGCCCTGTTGTCTTATTTTTGAGACGTGGCTTGGCTGACACTCCACTTGTTGCCGTTTTGTTGATTGTTCGGAGGGATTCTCACAGGATGTCTTGTGTGCGAACAAAGCAATCAACAAAAGTTCTATGAATCAGCTAGAGGCATGAGTTAAGAATCATGCCATTATTTTTTTAAAAAGAACTTTGATTTCTGTCAGACATTATTTGTACTTGGATACCAATACCAGCTGTGATACGTAAACAGTCTTTCAGAGTGTAAGTTTTCTTCTGTTTTCTTTTCATTCCACAATGACATCTACGCAGGTCACTCCAGCTTTCGTGCAAACAGGTCCAGGAATTTGAAAAATATGGGTGGTTCATACCTTTTATGATCTTATTCCTTCAAACTACTCTTCTTCAACCTCAACGCATCATTGCAACCACAAAATCCAACTTTAGAATGACTGGCGGTGCACAACATGGGGTATCCTTTTCAGCTCTGAATTAACTACTTTTGCCAGGGCTTGAATGCATCTTAATGGCTACCCAGCAATTGCAAATTTCAAATTTGGGAACACCCAGTCGTTGCATGGAGGCAAGTCTGGACTGTATGGCAGATTGCCTTGGTCAGTGATTTTGTTCGGCGCCAGGAATTCTCTAACTTCAGCGGTTTTGTGAGGGGTGACATTTGTCATGCAGGAAAAATGTGCCTCTGGTGCCAAATCCATTCTTGTGGACTTGCGGGAATTCGTTGGGCACAGATCGTTTTTTGGGTAATGTGATCATGGATTATCCTGCAAACTGTCCCATAACTGAGATCAGTTACCGAGATGATGTTCTGGATGGTAACATGTGGATCATCAGCAATCAGAACTCCCACAGCAGCAATTGTTTGTTCGTTTACGATCTTTTGACTGGGCCCTGGACAAGGGTCATCTTCCAGGTCACAGCAACCATCCTTGAATAGGCCGGTACATCCGGCAATGCTATCATATGAACGACAACGATCACCACGAACTTCGCTATGGATCTTCCTTGCATCCTCTTAAAGTTTGAAACGTTTAAAGTCGTTGAAACGAACATGTTCATTTGTAAAGTTCATGGTTTTTAAGCACAAGCCAATTTGGGAGTCACTAAACGGAGCAAAAGGACATATCCGAGTAAAGGGAATCGGAAAAACTTGTCACAGCGAGAATGCTGACATCCCAAGCTTTAAAATAATACCTAATTTTTACTGCAAACATACAAAAGGGGCACAACAAAATGGGTGTTTGCACGAAAGATGGAGTGGCCTACGTAGATATACTTGAAAAGACAAGTTCCTACCTCTACTTCAAATATTTCACCACCAACGAATGTTACTTCCATTTTTATTTATTCTCGTCAATAGAATAACACATTCTTGAGCAGCAGCACTCGAGTGTTCTACCAACTACTGCCACAATCATCAACTTCATCTGCAGCAAATCAAGGTGGCATTGTTAGTACAGACCAAATCGATATCTTCTGCCGCAATTTTGTTATACAATTTCAAAAACAGGTATTTAATTTGTTCTCTCGGTAAAACGAAAAGATAAAATGTGCCTGGAGTATTGGAAAAATGAATCATCGGTAGAATTACGGCCTTATTCCAAAATAGCGAAGCGCAATCAAGTGTAATGCTTTGTCGACTTGAAGCAGATCAATGCTCAGCTGCGATTTGACATACAAACTCAATTGCCTGAAAATCTTACATTTGACAGATGTTAAATTACAGGCTTGATGAACTAGTTGATATGCCTGCGTTGATATTGACACACAAGAGGCAGCATAATACAGTTCCCGATCTATTCTTGCACTTTAATGTACCTGAATTCAAGACAAATTATCACTGCCATAGCATTTGGATGTAGCTGGAATTGGTTGGCTGTTCTTGCCGTTGAGGGGATCAACTACATAACCCCAAAAATTTCGTTGATTACCAATTGTGATTTTTGGTTTAGTAACTACATAGTGATAGGTAATTTGTGATTGTAAAGCAAATCCGTATTCCCGTAGTTTTCATTGTTTCTCGGTTTTTTATCGCTTATGATTTGGAACGCAAACAGAGCTCAAATTTGCAATATGTTTGAGAACATTTTCTTACCGAACAAACTCGAAAATGTTCTATCCAATTATTCTCGCCTGAAATGACGTTTCCAGAAAACGTTTTCTTCTCGAGTTACTTGTATTTGTCATATCCTTTTTAGCCGTCGGAAATAATTTTTTTTCCAGTGAAATAATTAAAATAAAATTAATGGAGCCTTCAAAAGATTGCGGAGTTCGAGATCTGGTTGTTATTTTCCAGAATTCGAAGGTCAGTTACCCAACTTTTCCTGACGGCAGTGATATTCTCAAGTTAGCTTCGAAAGAGGTTCAAGGATACCTGGTGAAAGTTCCAAATGGGCTCGGTCATTACACGGATATCGTCGTTTACAACAGTGGAGTGGAACTTCATGATCGACCGCTATTTTTCTTGGGATATCAGGTTCTATCTGGTGAAGTTCTATTCAATGAAGTGAACAAAATTGGGATCTATGATGGCAACCATTATTTTTCCTTCCCTGGCGCACCTGAAGGGACGTCCCCAATTGTGGCAGTACCAGTCCCGGGAAGTAAGGAAAACACTGTTTTCACATTTACTATATTGGATCCAAATACGAACGAGGCTCTGGATTACTATTTCGTCAACACTGACCTTGATAATCCGAATACAAACAACACGTTTTTCTTTGGAGTGCTATGAATAGTTTATTTCAAGGATCCTCCTATTCAAAACCATCTGTTATTTTTATTATTTTGTATATTTTGCTCCCGTAGCTATGATATGTCGTTGTCTATTTTGGCATGAATCTCGTCAACTAGGCGGGGTTCGACAACGTTCGATTAAGCAATCTAGATTCAGTCAAATTGATTTGATCGATTTGTTTTATTGTAGTTTTTAAATCGATTTGATCGTTTTGTTTTATTGTAGTTTGTAGTTCGACTTAATCGTTTCGTTTTATTGTTGTTTTTAGTTCGATTTAAT
>JASGXE010008908.1:0-16181 GCA_030068105.1 Sinentomon sp. SZTP_YWyxl
CGTATGCAATGCATCAACGATGACGTCAGAAACCGGCTGAAAGCAGGTATCGATCTTGTTGACTTTAGGACTGCTAACTTCCGACTGTCCAACTCTTTCATTCCGGAGTTGTGTCAAAAAAGGAAATTTGAAGCATAAGGTCAACAGGGTCCACCTGCATACAAAAGAACCAATGTCTCAGGTGATCATGAGCCTTGCCTCGTGGAAATCTAGCCTAGTGGCAGCAAAGCTCTTTTCGCAAGATTTCAGTAAGAGGTCCTTGAAGATCCTCTTCTGATTGTGAATTATTTGCAAAGAAGCTTCTGCCTGGGGCTGCAAGGAGTGTTTTATCTGGCCCTCGGGATGGGTTTTCTCCCTACCTCTCAAGTGCAGCTCATATGAGTCCGACCAAGGCTCTCATCAGCTTCGTCTGGTAAAAATCAACAAAAGAAAGTGATCATGCCAGTTTGTGTCCCCGTTCCCATTTCAAGCAAATCGGGCAGGGTCAAAATTCCAAGACTGACGAAAGCTCAACAGCCATCACACCCATTTCAATGGAATAAAAAACAACAGCATGCGGACAATTAAGACCCTGGTTGACTAAATAATAAATAGCTAAACACCTTTAATGAGATAGTAGAAAAATAGGGCTTTACAATAGCCAGCCAATGCACACAAAAACTTTGGATATTTTACTGAATTGGTACAAAAAATAAATTCGTGGTGTGCACAAGCATACAACAATAAAATGAGTGGTATTTTGCAATCGTGCACATTATTTTGCAAGCAAGGAGTGAGCGGTATGGGATGTTGCCTGATTCCTTGATGGCCTGAACCCGGGTGAGCCCTTGCTCATTTTGTTCCATGGAAAACCTTGAAAGTGTTCGGGTGAGGTTTCGCCTCATATTTTAGGACCAGGGATCCCTTTCGTAAAATGGTCCCAGGTCTATCCTTCCTGCTCATCCAATAAGTATCTTAGGTGGATCCATTCCCAAAAACGAATAAAATGATAATAAATGAGATATTGGTTCCATTTTAGACGTGCTGTTCATTGTGAACAAAGTGACCAAATTTACAAGAAGTCATCTCGAGTAACAGTTTTCGAGATGTTCGCTTTTGATGTGGATTGGGCGAAAAATGCCAAGATGGATTTGCTGAGCCTTTGGCAGCCACTGTCGCACCTCTATTTAATCCCCAAAAACCTGGAGTTTTTAAATAATGCAGGTTCTCAAAATAATGCCTAAGAGGCAACAATTTTATTGAACATCAGTATTGAAAATGAGATTAGGATATCCACAACACCTGTGTGGCTCTGAATTTTTCTGCAAATTCCCCAATATGAATATTTGGCATGGTGAATTTGAGCCTCAATTGATCGTAGAAGATGGAACATGACATTTTGCTGCCACACGGGAGGGAAGCTTCATGTGAAATTTATAAGATCAATGTGTCAGATGGTTAAAATTGATGAGAACAACTGGAATGTTACAATTTTGTTTATTACACATGAAGAAGCTTACCATGTGGCAGCAAAACCAGCTGTGTTCCTTCTGCGAACGACAAGGCTCAATTTCATCATGGTAAATAACAATCCAGTTTGTGGTGCTTCAATTATTGTCCTAGACTTTTCCTGGTTTTCCAACTGGATTCTAAAAAATTCCCTGACAATCCCAGGTTAGCAGAAACCCTTACATGACAGTTCAGAAATTGCACTTATTTTCCTCCTTAAATTTTTAAAAAGCAGCTGCATGCTAAGGAAGAGCCAAAAGGTTCAAACTTTGTTCATGATTTTGTAAGAAAATAAAAGTGCTGGTCGAGGTGCCACAAAATTTCTGTTTAAAAATTATAATCTAACGAAACAAATAAAAATAAGGTAAAAGCGGCAGAATTAATGTACTCACACATGTGGTTTTCCAATTTAACTGTTGCCTCAAACTTTTTGTCTTTCTTTCTGTTCTAGTGCAGACAGTAGATAACAGATGTCAGATTTTGACTTCGATTGTTTAGAGGATCTTTATTTTCTGCAGCATGGATTCTTTGTAAGATCTGAACAGTCGCAATTTTTTACATGTGTGAGAACGTAAATTCCACGGTTACTATGCTTTCATTTGTGATTGTTTACATACAAATCTCTCGAGAAATTCCGATGAAATAAAACATTTGCAGTTATGAACTGAATACAAAGAGCAGTCCGAATTGTGGAAATAAATACATTTCAAATTAGGACTGGGCATGGGGTGATTGGCAATCCCCCACACTCAATCATCAGGCACTTCAAACGTAAGATACGGCAAAATGCAATCAATCTCCAAATTAAAAGAAACCACAGGTACATCAGATTGCTCTTCCCAAGCTTGCCCTTAATAAGCTTATTTGGTGCTGAATAAGGGGGGGCGGGGGGTCAGAAAATGTGAAAAAACTTAATTTTTGGTCTTTGTTCACATTGGCACCACCAAATAGTCCATTTCATGCTGATTCCAATGATATAATTACCATTGCTGTAGCGTTATTGGTTGAAGAGCTATCGCGATTCCCACGTGACACTTTTTTCGCGCATCAGTATATTTCCCATTTACTTTGAAAAATCCACTAAATTCAAGGCGCGTTATAACCGCTTTCGTTTTTCCAGGTATTTTTGAACTTCCGCTTGCTTTTTCTCAGCAACCAGAAGTGCTTGAGAGGTAAAATTTGGCGCACTTGACGAAAAAAGTGTGTTTTTTTGACTGATGAAGTCAGAATTGCATTTTTTGGCTCACAATCTAACTTGTTGCATGTGCTTCTCATTTTACATGCTCGCTAGTTACATAACTGCTGTTTCCGAGTGTTTTTATCCACTTTTCAAGTCAAATGTTGAAAAACTGGCTTCATCAGTCAAAAAGTAAGTCTTTTTGGGCAACTTTGGTGAAAACCAGATCACAAGATGTCTTGCGATTTTCCCACAGCATGCGCGAAAAGTTTTGCACTCTTTTGACCAGTTATATGTGAATAACTTGGGAACCACTTGAGGTAGGGCAAAAAATTTTGTGAATAAACTGCTGACCATGATGCCCAACTGTGTGTCAAATTTGAACCAAATCGGTCCATAAACATCGAAGTTGGTATTTTGACCCCCCGCCCCCCCTTGGGGAGGAACTTCGGATTAATAAAAAAAAAATTTTGAAAACGGTATGTACTCGATAAGGTTCAAAACTTTGCTAATTCCAATCGTGCAATCATTTTTTTGAAATTCAAAATGGTTCAGGTTCAGAAGTTACGCACTCGTATACGAAGGCACTTAAATGAATTTTTACACCATTGCGTAATTTATCGGCGAATGTTTGCTTTCAGAAAAATGACTGTTGCATAGAAAGGAAGCAAGTTAGACTAAATTTGACCGTTCCAGTCAAATCAGGAGAGTCTTTTACCCAAGTATGCCAAATTTCAGCCTTCTAAGTCGCTCATAGGCTTAGAAATCAGTACTGTTTTTTCAATGTCAAAAAACAGTACCCATTTTTCGATGTTGAAAAAAATCATCTCATTGCCACAACTGTGATCTTTCATATTATTAGCACAGCATAGAAAGTTAAAAATTTGCCACGAGTTGAGTACAATGGTGAAAATTGGTTTATCTCGTGGAATTCCAGATTTACAATTGCATTTTCAAATTGTCAAGAAATTTACCACTTTTTGGTTCGGATGAGCCTTTTTTGTTTCTGGAGCCAAAGAAGTTGGACATTTATCCTGATTTCTACCCAGATTTTAGCTCAATATTGGTTGCTTTGGCGGAAACCAGAGTTACCATTGGCTTTGGCGGAAACCAGGCTCTTATGGTTTTAGTGTCTGCAGCAATCAAAAATTTTCTCTACATTTTGCAATTTAATTGGCCGTAGCTGACAAAGTTATGGCACTCGGGGCGTGAAATTTTTCAAAGTGCAGCGGTTCATAGCGAGACCAGTATTTTTTGACGCGATGCATTTAGAAAGATGAATGCAGCAAAAGTGGAAACAGATTTTCAAAATTCCTGCCCTGTCAGTCTGTCACCCAATTCCTGACAATAAAAACTACAAAAAACTTTGCCTCTTTAGCTTCTCAAATGGCTGAGATAGAGCTTTCTAATGTAAAAAAGCAGGCGAATAGTGATTTGTGGAAAAGGCAAGCATTTTACGAAAAGGGCAAAAACGGGGAATTTCCTTTGATCCGCTGTTCAAAAAACGTCTCTCATTTCAATATGGATTGTGATGTTGATCACGGAGGTTTTTTTTTCATTAAATTTCTCACAATATGAAAAAAACCTAGAAATGGTTGGACCTCACTCAAATATTCCTCCGAAGTCTTCAGAAAAACATCAAGAGAACTTCCAAAACAACAGCCCACACACCTCACAAACCATGCTGGAAAAAGGCAAAATCCTGACCATGTGCTTGTGATTATGAGTTCTAAAGTGCATTCATCGAGCCGTTACAAAAGTGCATTTTAACATCCTGCAATTACAAAAGTGTATTTTTAACATTCTGCTATTACAAAAGTGCATTTTTAACATCTTGACATTAAAAATGTGCGTTTTAACACCCTGCCATTATAAAGTGCATTTTAACAACCTGCCAGTACAAAAGTGCATTGTACATTCTATTTAAAATCACATTACATTCATTCATTCACTGTTTCACATTCGTGTTGCAAGTGGTGCCAGTCAACCATGACTGGCCTGCTCAGCTGGGAGTACCTCCATCCTTTTCCTGCAAGGACAGCTCAAGCCAAGACCGATTCATAATCTTTTCTTCTTCAAGAAAGCGGACAGATTTTAAGTTGGCCACCAATTCCCCTGCATCTACATGGCCTGCATTGTTATCATGACCACTCGGTGTCCGTTTCAAGATGGCCACAACATTATCCGGAATATTTCCAAGATCCACTTGTGGCACGGGATGAAAGGACGGACTTGAGTCCATCGATTCTTCGTTGTCCGTCGTGCGTACATAGTCTGCTATGCTAACGTACGATATGTCTGACAGGTCGCTACTGTGCGTTTCGGTCAGTTCATCACTGGACTTTGAATCCAAGAGTTGTTTCGGAACTTGACTGATGCTGTTCAGTCTTTTGCACAATTGAGACATTTTATCGCTAAGCCTTGCGTCCAATCCCCTCCCCTTTCTCGTGAGGAATTCTGCTAGTCTTTCACTGGTACGGATGAGAGTGTCGACTTGATCTTCCAACCAAGCATCACTGGTTATGACTGTGTGCGTACTGGAATCGAGGCATGACAACTCGGAGTCATCCACCCTCTCTGACACGAAGTGTTCCCTCAATGCTTCTCTTTCCAGTGGTGTAAGGACACTGGAGGAACTTGAAGCATCAGGTCTTGAGTCTTGCATCGGCTAAGACAAAAGAAAAAAAAACAGATACTGTGGTTTGCTGGGATAAAAGAAAGCTGAAATGAACCTGCGACAATGTTCTTGTAAACCGCAGGCAAAAAATCACAGTTCCAAATTACGTGAATGTCAGTAAATTATTGTGATGCTTGCAACAGTTACTTATTGTACCAGTCACCACCAAAACAAGATGGAAAATCTCAGCTTGGTAAGCCGAATTTTTTCCACATGCTTGATTATTGACATGCTCTCGCATGACTTCGTAACACTTAACCAAATAATGAGACATTAAAAAAAAAAACAATGCACAACCGAAATCAATATACTTTGGCACATTGAATCACGAAATTCTAAATCCTTTATGAAAATAATCGATCTGACAATTTAAAAAACAATATTCAATCTGACAACTGAGATATGATAATCTATCTCCAGAAATTGTCCAATTGCCTCATTTTATCGCAAAGCACAACACTGATCCCGGAATTGGAACTGCAAGAAAAAAGTGGGGAAGACCTTCACTTACCGATTCATAGTCAGCAAATTCTCTGACTACAACCAGTTTATCCTCCAGCTGTTCAATTGTTAAGAAATCGGCAAGCTTGGAGTTTTGATCTGTACATTTGATACGAATACCAACAGCCTTGCTCCACTCCATTTTGAATGACTGAAATTGGAAAAAATATTCATGTGTAGGTGTAGTTTTGTGGGATAGTTTAAGAAAGACCTAAACCATAACTATCAATAAATGAAGGTGGTTCAAAAATTTTCTCCCTGACATACTTCCAGCAGATCTGAACACTTGTAACTCTATCATGTTGCATCATGCTCACGAACTTTTGGTTCTGTAAATTTAGAATTGCTATCTAGAAGTTGTGGCTATTTAGGATCATGAGGGTTGGTTACGAATGTTATGATAATCTGCTTCTGTGGGACTGCATATGGCAAACATCCTTATGACGATCCAGCGAGCAGCTTCTCTCAAATTTGGAGTCAATGCATGTCCTGCAAATTTGCTAATCCTTGTGAATATGCAGGACATTAGGACTCAAAATTTGAGAAGAGCTGCTCTCTGGAATCTGGATCTTTATTGAGAAATTACTGAATGGTCAGGCCTTGTCCAAGCAAACTAGAATGAACAGTCCACATCAGAAACGTAGAGTTCTCTTACCAAATCCAGGCCAAGTTGATTTGCCAATGATTGTGCCTCACTGACAATGCAGTGCGTTCTCAGCAGTGACTTAGTCGTCGGCGAAGATTTTTGGGGTGACTGCATCGTATTGGTAATGTCCTTCACTGGAGAATGCTCTGCTTGCACAGCTGTCTCCAATGGTTTGTGGCAAAGTCTCCTCTGCATCATGTTGGTGATGTCCTTCAACGGAGACTTATCCAGAATCCCAGTTTCCTGCGGTTTGCCAAAAAGCTCGGACACTTCCTGCACAAAGAGAATGTTTATTCTGCATATAGAAAATAGGGCAAACAATCCTAAATTTTGACGCTAAAAAGTCCATACATGCCAATGTTTTGGCACTTGGGAAAGGTGTCCATACATGCCAATGTTGTGGCACTTGTGAAAAGTCCATACATGTCAATGTTTTGGCACTTGGGAAAGGTGTCCATACATGCCAATGTTGTGGCACTTGTGAAACGTCCATACATGTCAATGTTTTGGCACTTGGGAAAGGTGTCCATACATGCCAATGTTGTGGCACTTGTGAAAAGTTCATACATGTCAATGTTTTGGCACTTGTGACCTTTGTGGTTGCCAACAAGAAGACGGGTCTAAGGGCTGCATGAAGACCTAGTCATCGAAAGAATGTAGGTAACCTTTCCATGATGAGTTCTTGCTTTTAGCAATGACTGGTAAACTAAGATTTGGCCAATGCAACTTCAATGCTTCATGCTGGAAAAAGAAGAATTTGTTTGTGCGAAATACATGACGTATTCCACCCGTTTTGGTGACTTCCGCACCATCTGACTCACAGCAAGCACAAGAAACGGCTGGGTTCTGCGACATTAGGTACTGACGAAGGTAACTCTTACCATGGGGAGTTCAAGTCGAAGTTTAGCATTATCCGTGGCTCCCCTGTCCCCACCTCTTCCGAAAAATGTGAGGCAGGAAGTCAAATTTGCGCAAAGGTGCAAAGTAATCTAGATTTGAACTCCCCACGGCAAGAGGAAACATGTTCTGCCAATCTGTAGGTATGTAACATCAAAAGTTCCAATGACTTTATCGAGTGTTAAGACCTGTCCTCCTTTCCACTCTTCATCCCAATAAACTGGTGATATTCGAAGAAAACGGACAATGAATCCCCTCTCAATGCTTGAATTGTTCACAGCAAATTAATAAATATATAAATAAATAAGGCTTCAGGGGGAAGTTGTAGCTTACATCAAGCAGTGTTGATTTGAATGAATTCTTTGGTGGTGGCAAGGAAAAGGACTTCTTCGGACTGGAAGGTATTCTCGCTTTTTCAGCATTGTGCTTGGCGTCGATCTCAAATTCTTTCACTCTTGATCTCAGCATTGCTTCTTGGTCCATAGCTTCATTCTGAAGTGGAAAAGTGACAAAATTACATGATTATGCTGCGCTAAACTGCAAACTGCTAATGACTAGAATCCCAGTACCTAAACAATCGTTAAGTTTTATGGCAAAAATTATAGAGACCGGAAGCGGGGCAGTCGAAAGCTCAAGTGAGGCAGCTCAAAATCAAAATGCAGATACAAACATGTCAGCAAATAAGTTCCTTTCTTGGAGGACAATTAATAAAATAAAGAAACCATTGTCCAGAAACTTACGAGCGAGTGAAAAACGTTCTGCAGACCTTGCTTCATAAACAACAAACATGCAAAAAAGATTTACGACAGTGAAAAAACCAGTTACACCATCGGTAAGAACACATCAACGGTGATATAACCAAAAAAGCACAACCCTCCAAAATCACCTTCATCACTTTTTCCAGAGAAGTTCGTGCATCATCCAAGGTGCACATCACCTTGCAAAACGCAGTAATTTTTTTTTTTAATTCAAATTTTAATTCAAATTTTTTTTTAATTCAAATTTTAATTCAAATTCAAAATTTAAATCAAATTTTTTTCCAAAATAGTCGCACTTTTTCACAAAAGTAGGAGACTCAAAAAACAGGACATTTATTTCAAAACTGGAACGATGCTTTGAAAAATAGGCCTAAAGTGTAACACAGTGAGAATGTTCTTATTTAATCGAACACACGACATAAAACAGCATTGAAAATGGAGGGAAATGGCGTACGAATAAAATTGCAGGCCTCGGTCATTTGGAGCCATATAATTTAACATTTTGTTGAAAAAGGGAAGCCGTTCCCTGAACCTGGCCACATCCAGGACTTCTTCATGGAAAGGTCCCTGAGCCTGGCCACATCCAGGATTTCTTCGTGGAAAGGTCCCTGAACCTGGCCACATCCAGGATTTCTTCATGGAAAGGTGCTGTAAGTACTTTTGCAATGATGCATTTGTCTTTCAAAATTTAACCATGCATTTTCTTCAAATACAAACCGTACAATCATTTTCCATGAAAAAAATGCAAAGGCCAGGAAAATGCAAAGGAAATATTTATTATCTATTCAAAGCTGTTGGAGATTCGGCACATCCAGCAATTTCGTCACTTGAGAAGCATTGTGGTAAAAATGCAACATGATATCATGACATCAGGGTCCTCTTATTGCTGTGCACAACAAAAGATCCACTTCGAAATATTCGTATGCAAGAATTCCGTAAAAAACAACTCACCAACTGCCTCTCCAATTTCTCAAGTTTTCCATCATATTCTTCTTTCTGGAGTGCTTTCTCTTGCTCTATCCTCTCCAACTTATTCTCCATCTCCTTCTGAGCTTCGGTGAACATTCCCCACAGCCTAGACTCCTGAGCATTGAGCAATTCTGTCCACGCAGAATCAAAATCAGCAACAGCTATATCCTGGGAAAATCCGTTGAATTGTGGATGCGGAAGAAGTGTGTTGATGCCAACGCAAGACGGTCACAGTGGTTCAGAACGACAGCTGCGGTGACCAACTGGCCGTTGACGAATGTGTTGCTGTCCAGACAGGGTTCTAATTGCAAGTGGTTCCCCCGCTTTGTTATTTTACTGTCAGAAAAGAAAAATGTCATAAAAGCCAGATTGTCGAGTGAAATTGACAAATTAGGAGTAATTTTCAAGAAATAGTCCATGCGAGAGATTTGCTTAGAGGTAATGTGAATTTCTGACGTTATTGTGGTTAGAAATAGCAGTGGTATGCTAAGGAATGCTAAGGAATGGAAGCTCTACAATCTCCTTCAAAAATAATGTCCTACATCCTTTGATGTGCATCCTTAAAATTCAGCTCAACCAGCAAACAATAGACAGCAACACAATTGAGCAAGTTTGGCTTGCTTCCCACTGCACAGTCTCAAACAAGACAAAATGTGATCATTATCCCCAAATATGTTGATCATTGCAGAAGAGCATTCTAGTTGGCAACAATTGGTGAGGTCACGTGACCCACAGGTTATGACTGCAAATGCAAAATCCACGTGGCAATCAGGATGAAGATTTCCCAAAAGAACCGATCACAGTGGTTCTTGCTGGTTCAATTCAATGGGGAAGGTTATCAAAGGGATGTAAGGCAACAATGAACTAATTTAGGATTAGTTAACTACAACCCATGTTGTTCAACAAATATTGTGGTACCCAAAGAAAAAGCCCTGGTGATTTTACCACAAGGGACCTTATTCAAATCAACCTGCTAAGCTTAGTAGCTGCTAAAGTCCTGCTACCGACCTGTTAAGTTTCATTTTCTTTATTCAAATCAACCTGCTAAATTAGCAGGACTTTAGCAGGACGATGGTAGGAGTTTAGCAGCTTCTCAGACTTAGCAGGACCTTAGCAGCACCTCCAATCTGATCAATGTAAAAAAGTTAGAGGCGCCTCGGACCGCCTCTAAAGTCCTGCTAAGTCCTTTCGTTCACGAATAGTAAGAATTTCGAGTGGTTCTTTTTTTTCTGCAAATTTTTTTCCCAATTTCACAGTTGGAGGAGCTTTTCTTTTTTTCTTTTTTTCCCATTGAATCTGAAACAATATTTTATTTTTCGTGGTCATTCCAATGGTGTTCGGTGATGCGGGAGCCTCTCTTTTCTGCGGTTAAAAACAGTTTCTCGATTTTTTTCGGATGGTACGTGTTCAAAACAAAGAAGAAAGGACCCCTCGAGTTCCTGAAGGTTCACTTTTGTGAAGCATCAAACAGCGGTTGAAGCATGCAATCTGCAAAATAATCCTCGGCCGGGAATCGAACCAGGCCCACCTGCACAGCAGTCCAGCACGCTGCGCTTGCGCCACCGCGGACACAGCGCTGCGCTCGGAAATTTTAATTGGTTTTCTTTGTCGCATCCTGCTGAGCCTGTTGAGAGTGGAGATTTTGAATCGTCGGCAGCATCTGTCAAGACAGCGCCCCACCCACTTTTGAAAACATTTGATCGCGCTGCATTTTGACGCACTGACTGTGATTGAGACAAAAAATCTTGCCTCGTTTGTGCTCCTTTTTGACAGGACTTGCTTCTTTTCCGTTGCAAGAACACCCTGCAATGATGGAAATCTAGCCGACCTTATAATCATTTTCAGGAAAATAATAAAATGTTTGTTCTTTCTTGTGGCCCACATCTCAAAGCCTTCAATGTTTTGTTGTGATAATTGCGCCAATGATCATGCCAATGCGAAATATTTTTGAGAAGAAACTTTGTGCCCATGGCTTTTGAAATTGGCTTCGCTGATATTTATCGTTGCTTATGAACGAAGTACCTAATGTGAGAAATAAAATACACAAACCTTAAAAAAATTTCAGATGCCGGTCCCAGGATCTGGGACTGGGTCAACGCCAGAGTGGTGTTCCAATGGGAAGAGGCCCTCGCAGGGAAGGGACCCTCGCAAGGGTCTTTAGACCTTTTTCTCACATTAAGAAACGAAGGCAGACTGCAAAAACAAAAAACGACACATATCGGCCCATAGGCCTAAGAAGCCAAGGGCCGTAAATTCCGTCTTCTGCGATGGTCTTTCAAAGCCAAGAACTTTCAAAGACAAGGAGCAAGTAAAAATATGCACAAAAATATCCAAAGGGCACAGCAGCACTAGTGGATCACGAGTGCAGGGGACGGTCGAACCCCAACAGTTTGGAGGAATTTTGGGTTTATTTGGATGACAACAAAATTCGGTTTATTCTGTGAATTTTGGAAAAAAAAATAATTTTCAAATGTGGGGGGCGCGGTCTATCCAGACTTCTGGTGTGTTCGTCCTTTTGGTGACTTTCAAATCCTGAGATATTTTGTGATTGTAACTGCAAACTTGCCAACCTTTTGGTGAAAAAACCCTTCTTTAATCGCATTTGTCGCGGCATCAAAAAAAAAAAGTATAAAATGAGGTATGGGCAGGCAAAGGTTCCCTTCCTAACTGTGCAAATTCTGTTCACGGCAGCGATCAACAGAATTTTCTTGATTCTTTGACAAGAGCATGCAAATATTGTCATGCCCGCAAACAATGCCAAAATCCACAATTTTAAAACTGTTGGTGAACAATTTTATCAGCTTGATTTTAACCAAATCCAATGAACAATGAACTTTGAAAAATTTGGCGTTGTCCGGGAATCGAACTCGGGACCTTTGAACTGCGAGGCGGGGGCGCTGCCACTGAGCTAAACGAACCTATTGAAAATCCGAGTCATAAAAGTCAACTTGATTCTTCGCCTCACGCGTCTGTTTCAGTGCGTTTCTTCGTTTGCAGTCGCACAGGGTATTTGAATAAGAACTTTTATCCTGCCATCATCCTGCCAGCGGCCTGCTTGCAACCTGCCAAAATCGTCCTGCTTGGGAGCTGCTAGCTTAGCAGCTTCTAATTTTAGCAGGTTGATTTAAATAAGGTCCCAGGGCTCCAAAAAAGGTACCATTCTTCACATTCACTCTGGATGCATATTCTCAGATTAAAGCGCTTAAACACCTACATAGGGGATGAAAAATTTGCAGAAATCGTCAACAATAGGTGTGTAGATTCAGGCAATAGCGGCCAAATCATTTGGGCCCATGTTTCCTGTTCATGGTACCCACTTTCAACCTGCATCGAGGAAAGGAAGGCCACAGGGCCTATAAATTCTCTCGGGTTTGGCTCACGTCTGTGCACGGTGCACCCATCAACTAAGCCTTCAACATGTGATGTGGTGACTACATTTTGGCTGGAAACAAATTTTTTCGCTGTTGATTAAACAACCTCCAATTGAAAAACTAAGAGCAGAATATACCTAAATGACTACAATTTGTCATTTATATTTCGCTCATAGTTTTTCAATTGGATGTTGTTTGCTCAACAGTGAAAAATTTTGTTAACAATGTATAACCTACCAGTGCTTCTCCGTAATGAGCTGTCCGTTCAATTCAATGTAATTCCCATCAAGTTGATCAGCTGAGGTGTTCAAGTTGCGCCGTCTTCCAAGCCATGTGACACCATCCTTTATGATGTAGAACAGCACTTGTGACAGGAGTGGATCTGGGTTGAGGTTGATCAAGCATGCCTGGGACGGGTCAGCTAAGGTCATCGAGATGCCGGTATTCTCAAGCAGTTTCTGCTTCTCCTGCTTTTGAAGCTCGGCTTTGGCAAGCTGGTCTTGCCAATTCCTGACAGAGCAAGAGAAATCGTGAAAAAGATATAGGTGGGATATAAGGAAAAAACTGACCCCCAGGACTTATTGGGCATTCGAGTGAATGTCAAAGGTCCAGTGAAATGAAAAACAGATGCAAGGAAGAAATTGCACCTGCAAAAGGTATCCAATTAGGCATTATTTCCCCAAAACAAAAACACCTGCAAAATCATGAAAATGTACAGGAAACAGATGCACCCTGTTCAAAATGTCTAACTGAAACTGAAACTGTGAGAAATCAAACGTCTGACAGAGATGGACCCAGAGTAACAGTTAAATACAATTCCATTTGGACGAATTATTCAAAGCAAATAATCTTGCGAGTTTCCAGAACAAAAAAAGATCTGTAGAAACATCACACTTTCACTGGAGACAAATTATCCAAATTTCCAAGCATCGTCAGACTTCTCTACTTTTCTGAATGTCAGGTTCGAATGACAAATCTGCGATTATGTCTCACCTTTTGTATTCTTCAATCTTTTGTTTGTAATCCTCTGCCTTTGATTGCAGCTTCTGAATTTCTTCCTGCCTCTGAATGAGACTGCGATTGGAATCAACTTCCGCCAACTTCTTTCTTGGAGCCGTCTCAGACAGGCTTATCTCACTGACGGATGACATTGCACCGATGGACAATCTCATCGGTCCATTGGAAGTTATAATGCATTCAGGATTTTGACTGGACTGTAATTTCCTCAGGTAGGCAATTTCAGCCTGCAGTTCTCTGAGAATAGGTACATAAAACGGGATTAGATGTCATGGCTCATGTGCACAAAGGATAGTAAGTGCACAGAGCGAAGGTCAAAAAAGCCTTTGGTCTACAAATCAACAACTTTGGTGCACAAGCCTGAGAAATCAGCCCAGGTTTAAAAAAATCAGAGGCAAAGTTTGGCAGAAATTGGAGAGGGCAATATTTGTTGGTTTCTTCATTTTCATTGAAAAGCATTTCCTGACATCTTTCTATCAGCTCCATGGAATAAAAAACTCAAAACCAAACCTCCAGGGAAATACTGAATCTTTTTCAAGCAGATCCTCACTTCAAAGGACAGTCGAAGTCAAATCGGCAAAAATCCACAGTTGACAGATTTAGCTGAGTTTTAGTCAACTTTAGGATACATTATAGGCATAATTCCAGAGAAATTTCACTTCTCTAGACTCTAACACTGGGTGCTAGTTTCTTATTCCAGCTGATTTTGTATTCGTGAGGCATTTTGACTTTTGTCATGTGCAAGCTCAAACAAAAAATAATGTGAAAAATGGAGTGATGAATCCAGATTTGCATTCCCATCACTGTCTGTAGTCGACAAATATTTTTTGGATTTGGGTATTTTTTGCGAACTAGACTTCCCCCTTTTCGTGGTTCAACAACAATTCAAACTCATGCAGAAGATCGGACGTGTTGTCATCCAAAATCTGGCTTCACCACTCCACTTCTGACCTTGGTACGAGCCTTGTTGACCCCAACCCAACTTTTTTAACCTCATGAAGTAGGTACCATTCATTCAATCCTGCAGAGGTCATCAGCAATCTGCATGGATGGAGGTTCGTAAAAAGCCCATCAAGAAGTGGTCCAGGGAAATAAATAGATGATGCACCAAAACTGTGGATTACAGTTCCTATCAGAACAAACTGAACTTTAGCATCAGAATCTCCTTCCAAAGATCTGCTCTGAATTTAGGAATTCAGTTAAGAACGCGACTGCTAACCTTATGTAAGCTGTTTGCGGGTCAGTGTTTATCCTGGGTTTATTACGTATCGAACTTGCTTGCTGAGCATATCTTAATGTTGCCAAAGTGAGGTCAACATGGATGTTGCAAGGACTGATGGTCGCAAGCATTGCGGTGCGGGAATTACCACCAAGACTTTCCTGCAAATCAGAATGTTGCAACAACATTAACACACAAAAATGAATACCATAGACCCAAATTCAATCGACATAGGCCTATAGTTTTCATGCGACAACCCACAATCTTCACATCTCAACTACCTAAAACAACCGCTCACTGGTTGATTATGCTGCTACTACAAGCAAATTCCTAATGTTGGTCAGAGACTTTAAAATAAAGTATTTTTAGTGCAAAAGTTTCCAAACTTACCCTACTAAGCAGTCTTCATTTATGCCAAAGTGGTGTTCTGATTAGTTCTGTTCAACCTCCAAATAAACAGTGAAAGTAGTCAACAGTGCGGGTTCTCCAAATGGGGACATATCTTGAGCAATGGACTGATAAAACATGGTTTTAATTTGAGAAATGTGGCCGAAAAAATAAAGAACTACGGGGCTGGAAAATAAAAACTGCAACTTCAAAATTAAAAAAAAAGCCTCGAAGAAGAACAAAATGGGAAACTCGGAAGAAAATACAGGCGAGTCATTGACAAACCTTTAGCAGCCAGGTTAGAACTGAATCCCGGTATGGAATGAAACCCTTTTTCTTCCCACCACCAGACAAAGCAGAGATAACTTGACCCAAAGTGAGCAGTGATTTATTGATGCTGCTTCCTTCCTACAAGAAAGAAATGACGATTAGAACAATGTTGGTCCAAGGTTTAAGTAATTCGCATGGAAATTTTCTTTTAACATTGCGATTCATTTTGCCCAATCGATTGTCATGAAAATGCTCAAGTTGGAAAAATCTGAAATGTGGATTCCAGCTTGCATGCGCATAATGCAGGTTTGAGTCAAAATAAATAAATAAACACAAATTGAAAGAAAGATTTCCGAACAAGCCATTTGTGCTATCCGTGTCGATCATTACTGTGAGCTTCACATGTAAAGCTCTGTTGATAACTGACCTTTGCTGCAATTGACAAGAACATTGTGGCAGGCATCCAAAAAACAGAAAACGTCCTTTTTAAAAAATACGTCATCAAAAAAGACCCTTACGCAGTGAGATCCAGTTGGAGATGACCGCTTACATCTGCGTTGTAAAGATCCACAGTTAGTTTTAAACAAGGAGAGCTACCTCGCAACTTGGAGGAAAGCATTACCTACCTACCTCCAGCTGGTTCTTACAGCCAGTCGTAATAAAGAACTGGGTTCCCTGCTTTAACCTAGACGCATAGTAGATGGTAACTTTAACTTACTTTGAATCTGGAAAATGCACTGTTGATCTGCCCTGCCCTCTCACTTCCAGCCAAGTCTACAATCGATGCAACACTCTGCATCTTGT
>JASGXE010008909.1:0-16650 GCA_030068105.1 Sinentomon sp. SZTP_YWyxl
GGACCTTATGGGACCGTGTGGGACCTTGTCAAAAATGACACTGCCTATCTGAGACCCCGCAAGGCACCTTATGGGACCTTCTAAAAATATGATGCAATTTGATCTCAATGAGTGTCATCAATTAAACGTGCGAAAAAACCGATCGACGTATTTCCGTGACTTGGCCGCTTCAATGTCACACAGACTGGTTTCTATCACCCAAATGCAAAAACACTGGACAAAGTGGCGAATATGGCAAGGCCCCGAGGTTTGTGGACTCGGGGTCTATCCCAATGGCTATTGCGGGACAACAAGGAATGGGATTCAGTATTTTAATGCCGTTGCGAACGAAATCCTGAAAGAAAAACATAAACAATTCTGTAAAGACGGACCGACGTTTCCTGAAATGGCATAGTAAGACACTTTTTAATGACCCAGAGGAAGGGCGACGGGATCGGGAAGGAACAAGCTATCGCTTTATGTCGTTGGCCGCAGGCCCATATCACCCGCGCCGATCAAAACACGATAACAAAAAACGGTAGGCCGCAATAATCGGCCCAAAAATTCACCAAAACGACCAGCAACGAAAAACCTACCTCTGGCAAGGCAGCTGCCCCACTTTTCAGAAAAGCAACGAAATCAATTCACTTTTATTGGAGGATATTATTCCTGACTAGGCCGTACCCTTACTTAAAACAACCTGGACCTGATCCAATCCAATCTGACCTAACCTGACACCTGATCTCCCTGCGCGATCTCTTATTAAGCGACTAAACCCCATTATTTGCTCAGCCCGCAATTACAGATAGAGAACAAGAAAAAATAATGCAGGAATAGCAACGAAAATGCAAAAGAAAACCGTTTGAGGAGAACACAATTGCACATAGAGAAAAAGCACACCCTGTAGGTACCGATTGCAGAAGCCAAAGGGGGGACACAATTGCACGGCAAGTACAGCTTCTTTGTAAAAATGTTTCCCTGTGACCGTGCAATAGTGTCCCCCCCTTATAAATGACATAACCCCAACAGTTTTATTGCGTGCAATGGCCACTATCGAGCATAAATTTTTGTCAAACCTTATAGCGTGTCCACACATCCGCGATTTTGTCGCGTCGTCGCGCGCGTAAAAATTGTCGGGTGCGACAACATCGCATTGTTTGTAAACAATATGCATGCATGGTGATTCGTTCTTCACACATGGCAAATGTCGTTGCACCGGACAACGTTTTCGCGCGCGACGACGCGACAACGCGACAAAATCGCGAATGTGTGGACACGCTATTATAGTTGCACTTAACGAAGCAGGTTATGTTGTCCGATCTGGAGTTCGTGGCCCTGGTGTAATTTGGAGCCAAATGACCAATTTGTGTGTGAATGCCCACTAACGGTCAAATCAGTGTGGCAAGCCATTTTCCACACTAATTTCATCGTGTATGGGGACCTTTAAAGTGCTGTTTTTAAACGGATTGCCGCCATTTACTGAATTTGCCGATTTGCATTTACCTGCGCATTTAAGGAACAAAATACTAATGGAAAAATCCGTGTTGGAGGCAATAGGTGTGAAATAATTAGATACGTGTATTGCGAATCGAACTTTCACTCACATCTAAAGGTCGGCATTTTGTGTCCAAACGTTTTATCTTTTGTGTGCATATACACGACGGTGTGATCTGGTTAGCGAGAGACCAACCCCCGGGTGTTTTGTTGCATTTTGTTCGATGGAAGTCAACAGAACGTGCCCGTTTCCGATGGGAGAATTACGTTTCTGTGGGAGAATAGCCGGTGTTTGTTTCACCCGGAGCTGATCTCTCCTCCCTTGGAAGATGGGGAACTCGTACGCCATGCGAGGGTTTCCACTCTTGCGTATTTTTTTCGTTGAAGTTGTTCCAATCACACACCACCTCTGGTGGAGAAGCGTGAATTCCACACTGGCGGGAGACGGGGACAACGGGGGAAAGGGATGGTCTCAAGCCAGTCAGTGTGGCCATCCAGTGACTTGTCATTTTTCCTATGTAGAGTAGCGACGGAATTACCTTTCCCATACACTAAAAATGAACTGCAGCAAAAAAAATTAAAAAACAAATTTGCAAAAACTCGCATGCTGCAGAAATTAAAGATCCCCTTTTCCAACCGAGGTCAAAATCTGACACTACGAGAAAGCTATGCTGCAGTTTGGCGCTTTAATTTCTACCGCCTGCGTAAGAGTATAAGGAAAGAAAATAGAACAGTTGCGGGTGAGTGGGAAAAGTACACGCCAGAGAGCATCAATTCCTTCACTGCTACAAAGGTTTTTCAGCTGTTAAACACTTCACATCAGACGTTTCCACTGAGGATTTAACAAGATGTTTTAGAACACCATTTTAGTTGCTAAACATTCAACAGCAGAGGTTACCACAGCGGTTTTCGGCTGCTATGGGAGGTTCCGATTCTGCTATCAGTCTTAGATTTGCGTGAAGAGAAGAGGTGTGATGATTCTGAAAACCGAGGGCTCAGCAGTGGTGTCTTGACTCGTTGAAATTTCCGCAAGACTTGAAGAACTACGGAGAAAAAAGGTTGAATTTGCCAGGCTTTTTTATTCCTTGTTGGAAAAAACTTGGAATACTGGCCATATGATCATTGCCTCCAAGTAAAATTTTCGCAGATTCGCTTGGACCGTTTCAACTCACAAACACTTGCCGAATATAAGGTTACAGTTCGGAATACCTGCCGACATCTGAAAAAAGCTGAACTGGACGAGTTTTCACACACGCTCAAGTAACCAAAATAGGATAGGAAGATGAGGACGATGTAGGTAGGGTAGGATAGGTTAGGATAGGTGTGTTGGGACAGGTTAGGTTGGGTTAGGTCAGGTTAGGTTAGGTTTAGTTAGCTTTAAGTATATCAGAGAGCAATGGTGATAACTCGTTCAGTTCAATGTCGGCAGGTATTCCGAACTAATACCGAATATAACTTCCGCATGAATGTCTTTCGCAATTGAATTGAATTTCCGTTCGCAACAAAGTATTCTGTGACCGAATGCATGGGTCAGGGAATGACAACAAAATTGTGCACCGGTTTGAGGTGATGTCCAGCCTCCCCAAGCATGTGCCAATCAAATTCAGTTAAAAATCGCTATGGAAAGTAAAGCGGGTAAACGGTAACACGTTGGAACACCTGACTACAATGTGGACCGGACGAATTTTCATTTCTGCTCACTCTGACAATTTCGTTTAATTTAAGCTAACCTAACCTAACCTTACCCATCCCTGAAGCTGACCATGCCCTAACTTATCCTGCCTATTCCAACCTTAACCCAGCCAACCCAGGGTGTCTTTTTTTACTAATGCGAGCAAGAATGACAATCCGTTCGGTCCACATGTGGTCAGGTATTTTACTTTTAACCTATAAACTATAGGACCTGCCAGCGACTTATGCGAACAGGTTTTAGCAACCACAGGGTGCTCAAATGGTGCAGAGACTTCGGATATTTTCAACTTGTTTTACGAACCAAGAAAACGAAAAAGGTGCCTCTAGTTACAAGTCGTGGTCTGTATCTTTTTTCCGTCCTCGCTGAGCACTAACTCAGTCTCTCCGAGAAAAATCAAAACATGGTCGCCGGCAATAAAAAATTGCCTTCCTGTTTGCATGGCTCATTCCTTTCATAGATTATACAAGAGTTTCTGGGTTCAATTCCTGGCTGACGTGGTTGTTCTTGAGACCAACGGACTGCAATGCAAATTTTTCTCAAGTTTACTTCTTCAGCACAATCCTTGGCACGACCTGCCCAAACAGAAATCCGCCTCTTCCTTTTGCCGGTGTCTCCTCATGCACGAAGCAATTTGGAATACCCTGTACATCAGGGTGTGTTGAGTTGCAATCAAGATCAGCGTGTCCAGTATCCAAGTGACGTCTATTCGTACATAAGCACATATTCTGTATTAATTTTCAAGAGCAACAAGTTTGAAATTTGCGTACGCCATTAATTTGAGAGGAAAAGAAATTATTTGTTGCGAACGAGTTTCGCAATGATTTTCATCTGTTTCTCTAAAACTTGTTGAAAGTGCAACAGATTACTGTTGAATTTCTTGCTGTTTGTGTTTTTCAATGTGTGAAAGCGTTTCCTCAAATGCTTTGCTCTAGCATTTGAGGAAACGCGGCACGGCTTCCGTGAAATGATTCAGAGAAAAGCGAGATCGGTAGTGGCGAAGTTCACAGATCAAAATTTACAAAGTAGAATCAGCTTTAACACGCGCATTAACAGATGAGGCAACAACGGAATTGTCGCTTCTCAACCTTGTGAGGCACATCCTGGAAAATGCTGTGACGGCCTGGTTCCATGAGTCGTTTACCACGTATGGTTTGAAGAGGATCCAGCGCAGGGCAGCACGATTTGTGAATGTGACTATTTTGCAGTGTTTCCTCAGTGTTTCTTTCATTGGGATGGGAGTCAAAATTGCTGGAGGTCCAGGCCACCCCCGACCGCTTGCAAGTCGTGAGAGGCGCATTGGAGAAAGCGTGCATTTGCATTTACTTCTTTCGGAGTATTGTTTCTAGAGAAAACTGTTTTGTACGTTCTTGCATATACGAACGAAGTTTATAGTTTTTTTACAGGAGTTTTTTGAAGAAAACTCAAAAACTAACATAACTAATAAAAGAATAAAACTAAAATTAGTTATTGATTGATTGATTAATGATTGATTGAATGGATGAATCGGTCGGTCGGTCGGCCAGATCGGGTCGGTCGATGCAAGATAATATTCATTTTAGAATAGGCCGTTTTGAAACGGTAGATCTGATAACTTGGTCCAGAATGCAGCCAACGATACGAAATTGCAACTGAGGATTTGGCTTATGCGTAGACTTACACTGCTGGATTCTGGGTTTTCAAGAAATGACAGGCAACAGCTATAGAATCAACGACGACCGAGAAAGAAAGAATGCCGCAGATGATGAGAGAAACGTCAGCGAGCCCAATGGCAAATGGAGAGCGATTGCGAGTGAAAGTTCAAACAGCACGGCAACACCATCCGCAATTATTCAGACGGTGTGCTCCAACAAGATTGACCAGAGCAAATGTAAAAGTGACCCCGATCGTAAGTTCATTGACGTTTCATCGATTAAAAACCACATTAAGATAATGCAGATTGACTTTTTAGCTTACCCATTTCGATATTTTTGCAATATTGTTGTTTATTTGGATTGGTTGAGACAGCCGCAGTATGTCCGAATAGCGTGAAGTACGAAATTTCTTCGGCAATTTCAAGTTTCCCTGAGGTTTCTGGTTCAGAAATTCTTTATTGAATTCTTTATTCTTCCATCTGATTTTCTTTTTCGTGCCGATAGGGTTGTTACCCGTGGCGGAGGTGTTTTGACGGTGTAAAAATCACATGGCCGGTGTCCCTTTTGATTCTACGCTCCACGAAACGCGCCAATTGGAAATTATCCAGTGTTCCTCTAAGTTAAATTGTCACATTCGTATCTATACTGTGGGTGTGCTAATCTCTGTCCAAATATCAGTGTTAATACGTGGGTTGAACCAAAAGTCTTTGCAACTGCCCTGTGTTTTTATAATTTTTTCGAATATTTGTTTTCCCCCTATTGGAATCCTTCGAGGTACTCTTCCTCGACATGTGCACAAAGTTGCAATCGAATCGGTCATTTATTACATGTTTAGTGGTGATATGTTTGGGGAGTGTTTTGATGCTCTGAATTCACCACTTTTGCCATGTCTCGAAATTGATAAAACCGCTTTTTGGTGATGGCCTTCTTGACTTTCGAAAACATTAGCAAAATTTCAAGATGCCAAATGAAGATGGAAAGGCAGATGGTGCAGCTCCTCAGCTTTATTTTCAGCCATAGTGGTACAAATTCGTCTTGTTTTGTGGCAGGATGCTCATGTTATGCAAAATCAAAATTTGGCTGTTCTGATCTTGGCTGTTTCTGGCCGATTTCTTTAAAATGCTCGAGGAGATATGTCTCGTACTGGTATTTTTTGCAAGTAGAGACCCCAAGGAATGCACACTGACAAATAGGGGGCCACGAAAATGGTAGAAAATGAAGTAGCAATGATGTTGAGCTCGTTCAAGGCCATTTTTGGACACCGTGTACGAGCCCTAATTTCTAAACTCATTTTTTCAGCTTTGAAATAACTTATCTGATTTTCAACAATGCAATATGAACAACAGGAACCACCAAAAACTCGTTTCAAATGGGCGAATTTTTTGGTCACAATTTCGTCAAACCGCATCCATATGAAAAAGTGGATGTGTTAGGACAGTTTGTCGAATTCCGTTATTTTCAACCACAACTGGAAACACTGGCCGGGAAAATGCCAATTGTGCCAAAACCAGCTGACAGATTTGCTTCACATTTCAAACTGAAGTTGACAAAGAGCTGATCTTTCTCAGGTGGATATATCACCAAATTCTTCTGAACGGTTTAAAAAATACAAGGCAGTTGCAAATACTTTTGGTTCAACCTACGTAATTGTGGTTGTTTGACCAAGGCATCACTCCAACGGGTGATGCCTTGGTTTGACAATCTTTTCGACTTGCATTTTTGCACGAAACGCTGGATTTTTGAGTGTGTGATTGTAAATGTACCGTCTTTGGTTTAGTTCGTTACAGTTTCGTCAAAAAGCCGCGACTTCTTTCGCGCTCGGATGCCTATCCGTAAATCAAAGATCAATGCAAATACTTGGAACTGGTAATGACAAATTTTGGTGATCCTTTGCCTGAAATTGATGTTGTACCTGTCGGGTTTTCGGAGCATGAGGCGGCCTTGTTGAGCACTGGTGCTTACAATGATTGGTATGGCATTGTCATCAAAAATGGTCAAAAAGGTGGATTTCGAATTTTGTCATCCTTTTCCTGCATGCTTTTCTGTGCATTCTCACCAAATTTTATGACCGCAGGATTGACGTCGGTTACACTTGACTCCGGCATTTGCCGACTTTCCCATCTGGTTCTTGAAGAGGAGTGAGCTCTGCTGATGACTGAAAACGATAGGTGATTGCACCGATTCCGAAAAGGGATGCGTCTCCCAACAAGCCTGAAAGATATCTAACATTTCATTGACCTCTTTTTATTGATCGAGGTTATTCGAAAAACGCTTATGCTCACATCTTGTAAATCATTTAAACTCTGGTATCTTTTTCCATTACAATTAATTTGTATTGTGCACTGGTCTTTCTGTGAGACACGATGAGTTTTTTCATTGTTGATGAAATCGCAACTTAATTAGACAGGGGTGTTCATGTCCATGCTGTTCTTCTTCTTGATCTTACTAAAGCTTTTGATCTGATGACTCATGTGAAAATAATTAAAAACTGCTTCTCTTTAAACTTTCTGCAGCAGCAAATTTTCAATCTTGTGTCCTCGTTGCTTTCAAACAAACAGCCGGAGGTTTCTGTTGATGACAACATTTCTTCAATCTCTGATATTAATTTGGTGTTCCACACGAACGTGTCCTTGGACTCTTTATTTTTGATATTCATGAGAGTCAAGCAACGTCAAGCAGGAGGGGAACCCAAGGGCTGGGGTTCAGTAAAACAAAACACACGATGCCGTACGCATTTATCAAACAGACGAGATTAGCCAATGACTAACGGAAATGGGGCGGTATTTTAGCCACTTATAGAAAACCCTTATGAATTTGATCGCAAAGCATTTAAATTCTCAAGTATTTTCTCACTGGCCAAATACCTGACTGGCCAAATAAATTTCTGGTTAAAACACTCATACTGTTTTTCTTTCATTATTGTCATTTTAGTTTCCGGCATTCAACATCGTTATGTGGTAGCCGTACTAGGCTTTATGGTGATCGGCTATTCCATGTTCCCGATTGCGAACATCGGTGTTGCAATGGTGGGAATGGTTAACTACACCGCACTGAAGGAAGGGAACGACGAGCTGCACACGAACCACACCAGCAATGACTTCATGGTGTCTGTGGAGGTTGTTACGAACCATGAAAAGGGCAGAAATTGTCGACATCTTTATGATGTTGAAAGCAATGGTACTTCGGCCAATAAAGCACTGAAGGTGAGTATTTCGCTCGCAGACGATCTCCCATGTTCTAAATTTCCACGCTAGTACAGTCACATACAAAATAATGATTCCCAACACAAGAACCTACATTGGATCATGGGAGTCATTATTGTGTCTGTGGCTGTACATTCCCCTGAGAGAATGCCTGCAGCCATGGCAAGGCACGACGCATCCATGAAATGACACCAGACAAGAACAGTCACAATAACAATACTGACTCCCATGATTCAATATAGTTACTTGAAGAACGAGTCATTATTGTTTAGCGGTCGTATGCACCAAAGCCACTTACCCTAACCCTAACCTTAAGCTTGAAAAAAGTCAATTCCATGTTCAGATGCACCTTTATCAACGATGGAAAAGGAATACTGTTGTGCACAGAAATCAAATTTTCCAACAGATTTCCATATACATAAACATTTTATAGAACTGTTGTTAGTATAGAACTCTGTTGGAAAATTTGATTTCTCTGCACAACAGTATTCCTTTTTAATCGTGCACAACAGTATTACACAACAGTATCCTTTTGTAATGCACAACAAAACAGTGTTCCTAAAGTAATGCACAACAGTATTCCTTTTTAATCGCACATAAAGGTGCATCTGAACATGGAATTGAGTTTTTTCAAGATTAGGGTTAGGGTGGCTTTGGTGCATACGGCCGTAGGTGTAAATACATGCGCTCGTAAAGCTCTTCGGCGCGTCGGCAACGTGCTTTGTGCATTTTTTGGCCAGATGTGCCAAATAAACCTCACGACGTACTTGGAGAATAGCAGAAATCGAACGCTGTTTGTGCAGCACAGTTTTTTCGGACTGTTTTTTTTTCGGTGACCTCGTGGCACATGTTGCTTATGCATGTGTGTCAGGACAACAGGTGTTCAAGGTCATGGTCCCACGTTCAAGTAAGGCACAACAGTTTTGTGGAGGAGAAAGTAATGTTCCCTTGATTAATGTAATGAAAATGGTATTTTATGTGATGATTAAATGAGATGATAAATATTAATCCATATACGCATGTGTTTCTCCCCATGTAACTATAACCACCGTTAATTTTTCTTTTCCTTGTCAGATGCAGGAGGCGGAAATTGAAGAACCAAATCGTTATAGCTTTCCATGGGTATCAGATTTCGACCACCTCGGTTACAAAAATCTTATTTCTGCAGCATGGATTTTTGCTGCTAAAATTTCAACAAAAACGCATTTTTAACATGCATGCGAACAGTAATTTGGTCAACACTATACCTCAGTGATAGGCATGCCGCTTGCAGTGGGCAACAATGGAATGGGGAATCTCTTCAAGTGGAGAGGGCACGCATAGTTCCAACTTTGGCCGCTGCATTGTTGTGGCGGAATTTATTGCACCCAGCGTCGCAAAATGATGAATTGTTTTTCGTTTTATAAAGGGCGTTCGGTGAAAATGGAAATGTAAACTTGGCAAAGTGGCCGTGTCCAGTGAAGAGACGCAGCTCTGCTTTCGAACACCTGCGGGTTCGATTCCGATAATCAGCATGCAATGTCTGGAGAGTTTTCAAAAAAGTTATCGGCGTTCCGTCTGTATTTGTATGACTCGTCAATAATAAACATCCATTGTTACTTTGGCAATTCAATCGCAACAGGGTGAGCCGGTTATTTGTGTTGTTGCAGGAGGAGATCAATTTGCCAATGTGGTTACATGAATATTGGTATAAGCAAATACATTTCCAATTTCTGAATACCTGCGAAAGTTTTACCCCAGCCAATTCCACAGGTGCTTCTTTCTCACAGAGTGAAATGCAAGTGTTGAGCACAAAGTCAAAATTTCAACGCACAGTGTTTGCGATGTTTATGTCGAAATGAACAAATCTGCCAAGGAAACTGCCAATAGCCTGAAATTGTGTTTAAGTCGAAGTTATGGCTGATGAACCATACCCAATTGCACGCAGCACAATCCGGACACCCTGTCATTGATATGCAACAGTTGCTTTAGCCATTCCGGATAAAAACAATAAAAACACGAATTGGATTTTTTCGCGCTGAAAAATGTTGAGAAAAAAAACTTGTTGCCGACCGTCCCCGGCGTCAGCCTCACCTAAAAATAGGTGCGATTATCGTTTCCATTTTCGCCGAACACCCTTTATCTTCGATAGCTGTTCGAAGAGCTGAGGCGGACCTTGTATAATTTTGTGCAAAGTCGGCTGGCTCCTTGACAAAATTCTAACCCCTTTCAGGATGGAGAATTTGCTTGGCAGCCTGAAGTGCAAGGCCTGATATTTGGCAGCTTCGCACTGGGAAAGTTGGTGAGCAGCTTACCAAGCGCCTTCTTGGGTCAGAGATACGGCGGGAAGGCAATCACTTTGGTCGGTCTCATTTCCATGAGCCTCTCACTCTTGGCATTCCCGATTTCTGCAAGAACAGGATATGTTCTTCCCTGCTTGATGCGAGCTGTTGGTGGGTTTGGAAATGTTAGTTCAAAGCTTTCAATTTCGACGGAGAGAAGGTTCCGGTGGAAAGTTCGGTGCGAAAAACTCGATTTTCAAATTAGGTCACGTTGTGTGGTCGCATTTTGTCAATGAAAGTCAAGAAAACCTTGTCAGATTCGGAAGAAATTCACACCGAAGTCGCTTTCCACTGCACCCTTCTCTCCGCTGTTTTTTGATTGTTGTTTTTTATTCTCCACAATAAACTATTCTAACCTCACCACCGTAGGTACTCTTTATTCCGGTTGAAGTATGCTTAAAAAGTCACAATTCGGAAAAATGCAAGCCGCTAAGTCTCCTCGTTGCCACAGCAACAATGTGTTGATTAATGCAGGTACCCTCCGCACGTCTTTTTATCACTCGGCCAAAACAGAGAAATTGTGTTGAGTAGAATGCTTGCAAGCAGACTAAAGTTTTGTTCTCGAAAACCAACTGAATTTGTAAATGGGAATTTGCCTAAGGTATGGTGGTCGCAGCAGACAAATGCTTTGTGAGCATGCTCAGAATGTATCATCTTCAAGCGAGGCACCGTTTTTTTTCGACAATAGAATATATGGTTTTAGATTGACAATCGAGCGCTTTTAGACTGACAACAGAGCTTACGGTTTTAGATTTTGACAACGGAGCTACATTTTAGATTGATAGAGCATACGATTTTTGGATTATAAATGGAGCATGTTGTTTTAGATTAACAATAGAACATACGGTTTTGCATTGACAACAGAGCATACGGTTTCAGAATGACAATAGAGCAGACGGCTTTGGATTGACAATAGAGCATACGGTTTTGGATTAACAATAGAGCATACGGTTTTGTATTGACGACGATAAGCTACTAGAAAAATGCATACGCGTAACTTCAAGCTTTCGACATTGCTATGGCGATTTTACTCCCGAAATAACCCTGTGACTCAAAGAATTCAAAACTTGATTAACGGCATTCGGGGTCGGGAATTCAACCACAAATGGGTCGGGAACTCAACCACGAATGGGTCGGGAATTCAACCACGAATGGGACGGGAATTCAACCACGAATGCTGTGTCGGGAATTCAATCACGAATGGGTCGGGAATTCAACCACGAATGGGACGGGAATTCAACCACGAATGGGTCGGGAAGTCAACCACGAATGGGTCGGGAACTTAACTACGAATGCTGGGTCGGGAATTCAACCACGAATGGGTCGGGAATTCAGCCACGAATGGGTCGGGAACTCAACCACGAATGGGTCGGAAATTCAACCACGAATGGTCGGAAATTCAACCACAAATGTGTCGGGAACTCAACCACGAATGGGTCGGAAATTCAACCACGAATGGTCGGAAATTCAACCACAAATGGGTCGGGAACTCAACCACGAATGGGTCGGAAATTCAACCACGATTGGTCGGAAATTCAACCACAAATGGGTCGGGAACTCAACCACGAATGGGTCGGAAATTCAACCACGATTGGTCGGAAATTCAACCACAAATGGGTCGGGAACTCAACCACGAATGGGTCGGAAATTCAACCACGAATGGGTCAGGAAGTCAACCACGAATGGGTCGGGAATTCAACCACGAATGGATCTGGAACTCAACCACGAATGGGTCAGGAATTCAATCACGAATTGGTCGGAAATTCAACCGATCTGGAATTCAACCACGAACTCTTTATGCCTTTCAAATGAAGTTCTTGTTTTAAACATATCACGTTTTAAAACATATGATCATGTTTCAGAACATATCACGTTTTAAAGCATATCGTGCTCTAAAAATATCATGTTTTAGAACATAACGTTTTAAAACATGTCACATGAACTATTTGTATATTATTTGCTAGGAACGGCTCAAAAAGAGAGCAAATACAACTTCCAGAGAGGATCATTTTGTTGTCCAGGACATAAGGGATTCTCGTTGTCATTTTTAATCACATAGATTTTGGTCATGGGACCAATTCAAAGCGTGCTTTCGAAGTGGATGCCAAAACACGAACGCGCCAGGATATCTGGATTTGTATACTCAGGTAAAATGGCGGATGCTCAATGCTTAATTAAATTCATCTTTCAATTGTTATTTTAATACAGAAAGTTCCCAGTTCGACTTCACATAGTTATTTTCACGAGACAGCTCCACCACAGTCTCTGAGCTTGTTTGAAAAATGCAAAAAGGACGTGCAAACATACCGTTTGGGTTATGGACTTGCCATGCTTCAGAGTGCATGATGCTTGAAATTCTCCCACTTCTCACAAGGCGGCAGGATCATCGGTTGAAGCTGTTCAGTGAAATGTTAACACATGACATTGATGTTATTCAACTCGAGTTTGAGGTTGCAGCTGGTTACTGACAACGGCGCAGCCGAAAACATATAATCGTGGTAAATGATCGGTTTCTTGCAAACTCGATTTTCGCTGGCATTGGAATGGAATTGTCTTGTCCTTTGTTTGCACCCAATCACCCAATCAACCCAAAACTTGTATCAGTCACGTAACTCTGTATAACCTTGCGTTCTTGCTCTTCCAGAAAAATTCTATGATTCTTAAGTCCCGATCTTGGTTTCGTGTTTGCCTTTTTTGTTAATGTTCCCTTTTTATGTAGGTACCTACTTGACTCCTGGCTGCCCTTTTGTCAATATTCCCTTTTTATGCACTTGACTCTTGTCTAACCCATTTCGCCTGGTGAATCTCAAACAAAAAATTACAAATACAATTATTACAATGCCTTCTGAGCATTTCTATACCGCAGGGAACGTAGTTTGGGGCCCGTGGAGTGGAACTTCAGCGGTGACCTATCTACAGAAAAGAGTCCATACGAGCGCCTCTCTGTTCCTGCTTGCGAATTGAAACACTTTCTTATTCAGAAACAGGTGTTCAGTCAACTTGAGGTGTGTGTCCCAACTTCGCACTGCACAAACGAAGACCGTTCACACCATTGGCCTTTCTGTGCGCCATGAAAAAGAGCATCAACTTGTAGACAGTTACCTAAAAGTCCGGCATCATAGGATTTACGAATGGTCTTCGGTGTCTCGTTGTGTGGCAGTCGTTTGCATGTTTTTTCTGATTTAAATTCGATGGATTTCGTGCTGTGTGGTATCCGCAAACCGAAAGTTTATAGAGGCAAGATTAAGGATAGAGCCAAAGCAATCCTCGGCTGGTGCGTAACCGTACCAGCCGAAGATTGTCAGGTTATCGTTCCGAACATTGTGGCTAAAATTCTACCGGAACACAACCGAACGTTTATGCACAGCTGTGTTTTGACATCGGCGTTAAACACATTTGAAAACACCGTGCAATTTGCCGACACAATGTTATATAATTAAAAAAAAATCCTTTTCAGCCACGCCAAGATTTAGTTTCCTGTGATATGAGACTATTGGGTTGCCCTGTACCGTGGCGAGAACATTAATTTTACCGCATATGGTGCCGTTTTGATTGGATTTTTGAGAAAACTTCGAATCCATCGATATTGGTTTCTCATCATCGATTTGACACATACGTGTAGGTATATCTCCATGCAACAAAATCCCATTTTTTGAACTTGAAATCATCACAATTCTCACATTCTTCTTAGAAACATTGAAGAAACGCCACGAACATGTGGCACAAGTAATTTTCTCGCCACTTTACACAGATTTCGCAAGCAAGCTGTCTTCTCCTTTATCTGCGGTACTTACGTATATCCGCGCAGCCGATGTCACGCCTAACCAATTCTTTCTCTTCTCTTCTCATACAGGTGGGCCACTTGGAATTATGCTATCACTTAGCCTGACAGGTGTGCTGACAGAATCTGGATTATTTGGAGGCTGGCCTAGTTCCTTCTACGTTTTTGGAATGCTTGGTCTACTAGTCAGCTTACTTTGGGGCTTACTCATTTACGACAGTCCTGCAGTCCATCCTTGGGTGTCAAAAGAGGAGAGGACATATATTGAAAATTCAGTTGGAACTGTTTCAGACAAAAAGGTTAGCTGTCATTGGTTTTAAATGGTTCAAAATGGTTTCAAATGGTTCAAAATGGTTTCAAATGGTTTACTCTTTTTTGTCGAATATATCCCAATTATGCTATTCACCACATGTTTTTTACTTTTTGCAATTGTTGCCTCTGTTCCAACATGGTTTTGGTGAAAGGGTCCAAATTGATGGCTTATGTGAATCGCTGGGAGCACCTTATAGCCTTTTGTTTTCGAGACAGCGGCCGCATGGCTGTATGCTCAAAATGATAATAAATTATGATATTTTTTATCTGATGGTTTTGCTCTGTATTTTTAACAGGTTTCGATACCTTGGAAGAAGATCCTCTCATCCCGTCCGGTGTGGGCCATGTTCTTTGCCTATGGTGCATTCCATCTGCAATTGTACACCGTCATGCCGCTGATGCCCACTTATTTCAGAACAATACTCTTTTTCAGCATTGCACAGGTAAATATTTTCAGAACAATACTCTTTTTCAGCATTGCACAGGTAAATATTTTCAGAACAAGTGTTTCAGCATTGCATTGGTAAATATTTCCAGAACATTACTTTTTTCAGCATTGCACAGGTAAATATTTTCAGAACAATACTCTTTTTCAGACTTGCACAGGTAAATATTTTCAGAACAATATTGTTTTTCAGCATTGCACAGGTAAATATTTTCAGAACAATACTCTTTTTCGGCATTGCACAGGTAATTATTTTCAGAACAATACTCTTTTTCAGCATTACACAGGTAAATATTTTCAGAACAAGTGTTTCAGCATTGCATAGGTAAATATTTTCAGAACAATACTTTTTTCATCATTGCACAGGTAAATATTTTCAAAACAATACTGTTTTTCTGCATTGCACAGGTAAATAATTTCAGAATTATACTGTTTTTCAGCATTGCACAGATAACTATTTTCAGAACAATACAGTGTTTCAGCATTGCACAGGTAAATATTTTCAGAACAATACTGTTTTTCAGCATAACATAGTAAATATTTTCAGAACAATACTATTTTTCAACATTGCACAGGTAAATTATTTCAGAACAAATACTGTTTTTTTCAACATTGCACATGTAAATTGTTTCAGAACAATACTGTTCTTCAATTTTGCACAGGTAAATTGTTTCAGAATAGAACTATACTGTTTATCGACATTGCACACGTAAATTATACAAGAACAATACTGTTTTTCAATATTGCATACGTATAGGTAAATTGTTTCAAAACAATACTGTTATTGCACAGGTAAATTATTTCAGAACAATACTTTGTTTTTCAACGTTGCACATGCAAATTATTTCAGAACAATACTGTTTTTTTTTTCAAAATTGCAAAGGCAATTTTTTGTTCAATTAATACTATTTTCCGCCGGCACTTTTCGCATGCGCCACGAAACAGCATGACATTCGTGTGAGGCGTGAACCTGTAAAAAGCCCTCTAAAATTACGTTGTCCCTGCACGGACAGAAGTTTAATATTTATCCCAAATTTTCGATGAATTTTGGTAGACCCTGCATAAATTAATTGGGCTGTTCGGAATGTCCAAAACCTGCAAAGGATTCACCCATTCAGTCTCGAATGATGAAATACTTGCCAAGTGTTTCCCAGTTCATTTGGGTAGATCAAAATAGTACTGTTCGTGCTCTGAAGGTTTTGCCAATCCATTCGCAAAAAGTTTCATTTTTATAGGTTGGTCAGATCTCAGCATTTCCAAACTTAATGGTTTTGCCCGAACCATTCGCACATATTTTGTTGGTTGGTCTGTTATCAGCCCACATGAAAGGTTTTGTCCATCCCATTTCCCACATATTTTGTAGATTGGTCTGCTCTCAGCACTTCGATACTTAAAGATTTTACCCAATCCATTCGCACATATTTTGTATTAGGTTGGTCCGCTGTCAGCATTTCAATTCTTAAAGATTTTACCCAATTCAATCGCACATATTTTGTATTAGGTTGGTCAGCTGTCAGCATTTCAATTCTTAAAGATTTTACCCAATCCAATCGCACATATTTTGTATTGGGTTGGTTCGGTCTCAGCATTTCAATTCTTAAAGATTTTACCCAATCCCAATCGCACATATTTTGTATTGGGTTGGTCCGCTGTCAGCATTTCAATTCTTAAAGATTTTACCCAATCCCAATCGCACATATTTTGTATTGGGTTGGTTCGGTCTCAGCATTTCCATTCTTAAAGATTTTACCCAATCCATTCGCACATATTTTGTATTGGGTTGCTCCACTC
>JASGXE010008910.1:0-16500 GCA_030068105.1 Sinentomon sp. SZTP_YWyxl
TTACGAACGTCAAGGTGAACAAGGGGAGGCCTGACAGATAGGTACCGTGATCTCCCTTTCTGATGATTCCGGACGGAAGGGGCGACGGTTGGACGAGTTGTGGAGGGGGATGTCTGACGAGCTCCGGAGATGGCACTGAATGAATGACGAAGGAGGTGCAGTGATGACACCAGCCCGGGAGATGATTGATCTGACGCTGAGCAAATTTCAAAGCTAAGTTTTTCTGTTTCGTTTTCATTCATTTTTGTCTTTAGATAGGTAGGTAGGCTTGACTTAAACTTATGTTTTGCTGTGTGGTTCAAGTTTGAGTTGGGCTAGATAGTGGTTAGGTATTTCTATAATGTAGGTATGTAATTTTGTGTTGCGTTGGGGTTTTGTGAGTGAGTGAAAGATGTTTTTCTTCAATTGTTTTGTCTTTTTAGTCGAAAGTAAATTTTAGGTTGTGGGTTTTTGCCGAAAAGAAGGCATCATACCTTACGTCTTGTCTTGTCTTGTCTTGTCTTGCCCATCCCTTCCCCTCCCTTCCCTGGTATATGATGAACCTCTGCTGTTCACAATTGATGATTGCCTTTATGGCATGAAAACCTGTAGAACAGCGTAAATCTGATACCGATACCGAAAATGTGACGAACTTAAAGGACGTTGAACACCAACAAATGATTTATTTCAAACTTTGAAAATATTTGTCACTGTCAGGATTTGAACCCGGGTTGCCTGCTCCACAGGCAGACGTGCTAACCATTATACCAAGAAACTACACTGACTTTTGCAACTTGAATAGACGGTTTTGTTTTCCGTGTGCAACCTGACCGCTCTCGTCATTTGATGCGACGTTGCCATGGACATGGCTTCAACAGCGCTCGGAGCTTGCACTTACGTAAGTCGGAGCCCAGCTTCAACTCAAGTGTTGGGGAATCGCGTGAAGCCCAGCTTCAACTAGCACTCCGCTCGCCCTCACGTAAGTTGAAGCGGAGTAATAAGCGAAGTGGCAATGGGGAATGCGGGCCGCTTTATTTTAAATGAGAAAACGGTTCCGGGGAGAACGAATGGAAACGCAGCGGAATTGGCCTATATTCAGAAGTTGTGCATAAATAGGAGTGATAAAACGTCACTCAGCGTCGCTGCTGCTGTGGCCGAGTGGTCTAAGACGTCGGATTGATGTGCTTGCATCCCAACATAAAGTTTTGGGGTCCCGGGTTCGAATCCCACCAATTCCAAAATTTTTCTAAGTGGCCCAAGAATTTTTTTCGATCAAAATTCTTTCTTTATTGATGACCTCAGGTCACGCAAAGACCAGGTTAGGTCTGGTAAAGTGAGTTCAAATGACCTTCCGCGTTTAAAATGCAATTTCAAAACACCTTCTAAGAACATTTTTAAGTATTCTATCATTCCCAGAACCATTGTAGACTGGAATCGTCTATCCCAGAATTCGGTGGATTCCTTTCTGACTCAACCCTTTTCCTGAAGTTCCTCATCTGTTATTTTCTCTGGCATTCGTAGTGAAAACTACTCTTATCTCCTAGGGACCCAAATTAGACCTGGGATTAGATTCGATCCGGTGCATTACGAGGGGTTGATAAAGATGAGGTCAGGGAACGGGTCAGTGACTCATGCCCAGACCTAAGCCGGGAACCTGCCCGGAGTCGGCGGCCCATGTTGGTGGCCCCCCTCTGCGTGGTCAATGCAAACCTTTTTCACGCAGCTGGGAAGAGGGAGTGTGCGTACTGCTGGCGAACGCCGCTGGTGCTTCCGTGACTCCCTGCGCTAGTTAACCGGCAGTTGTCGGACAGCGCTATCGCCGCGCGACTGACGCAAGGCGAACCCATTCCCCCGATGTAGTGCTCCGGAAAGACTACCTAGGAACCTATGTGGGTCAAACTGTGTTATCTTCTACTTCTTTTTTTTTCTATCTAATCTCATGTTGTTGGCTTTGTTTCTTCATTTCGTCATTTCCCTACCTTCTTCCTTTTCTCTCACCTACCTATGTCTAACTTTATTTGCTTTTTTGCATATTTTCATTTGAGATTGCGAATGGGTATGTTGTGGTGTGCGTGTGTGCTGGTTAATGCTGCAGGCTTGATGCTGATGGTAGGGGAGGTCTTTGTTTGGGTCGCGTGTGTATGACTGTTGTGTGCCTGTATTGAATGCTATATGACTAGGCCCCGTCCACATTCCGATGATATGTCCTATATCTACCCTCCTCACCCCTCCTTCCTTTACCTACCCTTTCCTATCCTTACGAATATTGCAGCCGACGGTCGCGTGTCCTTCCCTTCCCTCCCTTCCCCTTCCCAGGTATATGATGACATTTGCTGTCATATGTGAGAACTTGCTGTTCTCCATTGACGATTGCCTCGTGGCATAATAACCTGCTGAAAGCAGCGTCTGATACCTATACCTATACCTGCACAGAACTGTTCATTTACAAAATTGCATGCGGGCCTCACAATCCGAAGGTGGTCACAATCTTTTTTTTCCGTCGGCTGCTCGCGCGTGCGGTCGCGTTTCGTGGACTTGTCTTGTGATCGGTATCGGTATCAGATTTACTCTGTTCTACAGGTTTTCATGCCATAATGGCAATCATCAATTGTGAACAGCAGAGGTTCATCATATACCAGGGAAGGGAGGGGAAGGGATGGGAAGGGAACGCGACCGTCGGCTGCATTATCGAAAGGAGGGGTAAAGGGAAAAGGAGGGGAAAGGACCGCGAAGAGATCATCGGAATGTGGACGGGGCCTAGTCATATAGCAATCACTTCAGACACCCAAGCAGACACACACACATACACAACCAGGCAAGATCCAACCTTGAGCAGACTCAAACACTCATTTCCTCATGTATACCCAATCACAATCTCAAAAAAAAAAAAAAAATACACACAAAAGTAGAAAAAACTAGGTAGTAAAAATAGAACTTCCCAAGAAGATAGGGATGCAGGTGGTGTGTAAAAAAGAAAAGAAGCAAAAAAAAAAGAAGGAAAAAGGAAAAAAAAACAAAAACAAAAAAGAAAAGGATAAAAAAGAGGAAAAAAATAATGAGAAAAAAAAAGAGAAAAAAAAGCAAAAAAGCAAAAAAAGTAAAGAGGAAAAAAAAACGAGAAAAAAAGAGTGAAAAAAAAAAACAAAGAGAAAAAAGAAGCAAAAAAGGGGGATCTGAAATTTTGGAAGAGTCACAATTTAGATTGAACAACTGATTCGAGAGAAGACTGGCAGGTACACGGAATGAAAGAACAGGTAGGTAGGTAGGTACCTACTTCAAGATGATCTTGGATGGCAAATAAAGGCAAAGTTTGAAGCACGATAAGGGATGAGAGCATTTTAGAGCAATACGTGAGTACCTACCTACCCTATCCAGTGCACTACAATGAGGGAAAGCTTCGCCTTGCGTCAGTCGCGCGGCGAGAGCGCCGTCCGGCAACTGCCGGTTAACAAGCGCAGGGAGTCACGGAAGTACCAGCGGCGTTAGCCAGCAGTACGCAAACTCCCTCTTCCCAGCTGCGTGAAAAAGGTTTTGCACTGACCACGCAGTGGGGGGCCGCCAACATGGGCCGCCGTCTCCGAGCAGGTTCCCGGCTTAGGTCTGGGCATGGGTCCCTGACCCGTTCCCAGACCACAACTTTATCAACCCCATGCATTGCACCAGATCCGAATAGGGCCCACAAGATTAGGCTTAATTAAGAACAATCAGGCATATTTTGAGACAGAATTAGTGATTAAACAGAGTTGTGGGATAAACAATTCCAGTCTACAATAGTTCTTGGAACAAATGAATACTTGAGTATGTTCTTGGAAGGTTGATAAAGGTTAATCTTGAAAGCATGGTCATGTCGACCAATGTAAGAAGGAGCAGCAAGAGTATCAGAAAGACATGACCAACCACCGTGATGGGTGAAAATTTTACTGAGAGATGAAAGCCTGAACTGAGAACGCCTGTCAGAGAGTGGTGGCCAATTCAGAGAGGAAAGCATTGAAGAGACGCTCGAGTAGGGAGAGAAATCATTCTTTACAAAGCGAGCTGCTCTGCGTTGGACTCTTTCAAGTTCGTGAATGAGAGAGATCAGGGCTTAAAGTGGAAATAAAAAGGGGCGGGCACCCCAAAAAATAAAAAGGGACAAGCCTCCAAAAAAGGGCACACAACATCGGTGAAAAGGGACGAGCTTCCCCCATTGGCTTTGTGCCTTTCATGTTTGTGCAAGAATAGGCGACATTTCAGAACAAAGAATTTTTGAATTGATTTCCACCTTCGAATTTATACGAAAAATTGGTAGAAGTGGAACCCTCTCACCAGATTTCATTGGTTTTCTTTGTTCATTTGGTATTTTTTCTTGCATCTTGAGGATCGGCATTCTGTTTCGCAAGACGTTCGGAGTGAACACCATAGGTAATCTCCCGCTTTCCCCCCTCAATTCGAGCACTGGTCCTCTCGAATTGAACCAAAATACAAACAAATCGAAATTAAAAAGTCACGGATTCGTGTGCCAATTCACCACCGACACCCGAAACGAAACACCACCGACACCCGAAACGAAAACATTGCAACTTGGGCCGCCAAACATTTCGCCAAATGTCTTTTCATCATGGTCACTGCGGCCTTGCGTCAGCTCAGCTTGTGGCGACCTAACGTCCGGCAGCCTGACGTTAGCTTGTGCTGACCAAATGTCACGCGGCCATCTGTCCATGGCGGTCAGATGTCAGTGGCGGCCAGGTGTCTGCGGTAGCCAATTGTCCGTCGGCCAGATGCCCACGGCGGCCGGGTGTTTGCCGGTCAGATTTCCGGCGGCCAAGTGTCCATAAAGCGAACAGAGAACCCTGTACGATGATTCAGCGATGAAGATTGAAAGAAGATGACGGACTGAGAGCACGACCCTGGCCGTGGGTAGTTCAAGTCAAGAAAAAATTTGCTCCCGTTCAAATTCTTCAATTGCTGACTCCACTTGGTGTTTTCATGAAAAAGCGGCAGGTCAGGCAGGTCCAAAAATTTCCTGCTCCATCTAACGACCAACGGAAGATACCGAACACACGGAGACCGAACACAGCGGCTCAAACAAACGAAAACAAAATACCTACCAATCAATTGAAAAGAGGACGCAGGCAGGCATTCTGACCTCTGACTATCGAATGTTTAGTTCAAGTCGAACGTGTAGGCCAGATGGCGGATGGCCAGATGCATGGGAATGGCTGGGCGGGCAAAAAAGGCAATACTTGGCTGGGAAAAGGTTTTCCCCGGTCGGTTCTCCCTTGTAACAACAGCACGTTTAAACCGTTCATTGACATTGGCCTTTGATCTCGGTTGATTGAGTTGTTTGTAATATCCGCGCGGCGAAGGGTGCATCTGAGATCTGAGCCACAGGCAGCCCAGCTGGCTGCCAGCAGAATTCGATTGTTCGATTTTTGAATTTGACAGCAGAGAACAGACATGTCAATGAGGTCAGGTGTGCGGTATGATGTTCTTTTGCAGCCTCCAGTAGGTCTTTGCTGCAATCACAAAAATCTGACATTCCTGAGGCATGATTCATGGCTGATTTGCAGCAATTTTATTTTGAAGCACAATTTCACCAAATTCGAGAGAGCCTGGATCCATGCCGCCAGGAGAGGAAAAGACCAGGTGCTGACCTCTGATTTTTTTTAGATGGGGGCATGCAAGGGCACTGCAACAGAAACCGGAGGGCACGCGAGACGTGAAAAAAGGGCGGGCACGGCGTGCCCCTGCTCAAAAGGACGGCGGGCACTGTGTGCCCTTGCGTGCCCCCCCACTTTAAGCCCTGAGAGAGATGTGGAAAGGATCCCAGATTATGCAGGCATATTCCAGGAGGGGACGGATAAGTGAAATGTAGAGAATTTCCTTGGTTGCAGGAGAACAAGATTTGAATATGCGTCTGATTTTGAGAAGAGCAAAATTGGCATTACGTGCAATAGTGTTTATATGCAATTTCCACGACAGGTCAGATGTCAGTGTTACACCAAGATATTTGCAGGATGTTGAGGTGGTCAAGACAGCGGCTGAAGAAGGAAGGATATAAGAGGATTGAAGGGGATGAAGCTTAGTCGAGAACCGGATGTGGACACACTTTAATGCATTTAGCGCAAGGCCCCACTGCAGGCTCCAAGAGTCAAGGGAAGCAAGATCATCCTGCAGTAAGTTCACATCAGATTGCGATTGAATGGTCTTGTAGAGCACACAGTCATCAGCAAATAGCATGATATTCGAAGAAGATATGACATCAGGAAGGTCGTTGATGATGAAGGTCGGTTTTTGATATGTCCTGCCTTATTTCCGGAACAAGCACATGGTTTTCTCGAAAATGTCACTCTTCATCAAAACTATTTGCATTTGCCTATGTTCTCCATTTTGCTTGTGATTTGTTGTATGTACCAACTTGCTTTGTTTCCAAAAAACCAAACAAATGAACAAATAAAATAAAATTGAGCAACCACAGTAAAAAAAAGGGCCTAATACACTACCTTGAGGTACACCTGATGTTACTGGAAAAGGTGATGAATTTGCACCACCAAGAGAAACACACTGTGTTCGGTTACTCAGAAAATAATCAATCCAAGAGATGATAGAAGCAGAGAGACCCAAAGACTGCAATTTGAACCTTAGAGCCCTGTGTGGAACAGCATCGAAGGCAGTTTTGAAGTCCAGGAAAAGTGCATCAATATCAGTTCCTTTGTCAATGGATGATGCGACGATGTGAGTAAACTTGGCAAGAGCAAGTTCACAAGACCAGCCAGGACGAAAGCCAAACTGACAAGGAGAGATGGAATTAGTGGCATGAAGAAACTCTCTGATGTAGTCCGAGACTAGCTTTTCCATAAGCTTGCACACACAAGAAGTGAGACTGATAGGACGGTAATTAGCCGGAAGTGAAGGATCGCCTTTTTTGAACAGAGGCATAATTCTGCCAGATTTCCATGCCTGAGGTAGCTCAACACAAGAGAGAGACTTGTTGAATATAAGATAGAGATAGGCAGAAAATTCAAGAGGGAAAGATTTCAAAAGAGATCCTGGAATTCCATCCAGGTATTTGTCTGATGCATACTTTGAAGAATATATTAAAATTTTGGAATCCTCAAGAAGATTCAAATTTAGGAATGCCTGCAGAGCACATAAAGATGGCAGCCTTCACTTCCGAGAGATTTGACGTGCACACGGAATAACTTTGCTAGGAAATTGTTTTCTTGGTGATTGTCTTCTCTTTGCCTTGGAATGGTGAAACATTCCGACGAAAGGTCTTTTGTTCTTTCAAAGTCAGCGAAAAGTCAGAAAACTCTTGATGTGTTGCTTCAGAGGAGCGTTAACAACCCCAAACTTGCAGTTATCAAAGGAAAGTTGCTCTGATATTAGTCTGTTTTTCCACCAGCCTACTTAACCTGCTTTATTCATTTTTTCAATAATCACTGCCACTATTTTCAATAATAATCATCAGGACCAGAAGATGACGATTTAGATTTCCGAATAGCAGATGATATAGAAGAAATGGTTATCGAGAAAGTCGGATACGGTTTCGGAGAAATGGAAGTAGCTGGAAAGGCAGAAGTATCAAAAGTGGCAGCAGAGGAAGAAAACTGATGGGCAAATGCCTGAACCTTTTCGGATGGTGAACTTGCTAGGCCATCTTGAAGGTTTAAAGTCGGGATACAAACTGAACCACGGAACCTATTATTCACCTGCTTCCAGGCATTTTGCAAGGTTCCACGGGAGGAGTTGCATGAGCCGGACCGGAGAGAAAGACTAGAAAGGACTTTCTCTTCCAACATTGCAATGGTCCGATCATTGCACACTTTTCATCTAGGAACCATGAATTTAACAAAATTAATATTGTGTCGTGCTTCAACACAATAACTTGGTGCACTTTTATTGATCCTGATGGACTCTGCTCGATTTTCATTATGAATGTCATCAAATGGTCATTTCAATATGGATGTTCCTCAATTCACTTGATTGGAGGCGGGAGCTGCAATCTTTGGACTGTTGCAAGGTTGGTTGAAAACCATGTTGTTGACTAAACCTTCTATATATATACATACTCTTGTGTGCAAACAACTCTTTTTTAAACATGATAAAACATGGTTTGCTCTAATTTGAAAAATAAAAAACCACAAAATAAAGAAAGAAGAAAGAAAGGAGGTTATTTTCATGGTGAAGTTTTGCAGCAGCGAGGTCGGAACAGAGTGATCTTGTGATCTCTCACTCTTTGAAAGATTCTCATCTTTTTTTGTTCATAGACTATTTGATTTCTTATTATTTCAGGATTTGAAGGTTGAGACTCTGTCTCCTACGTATTTTTCTCTCAAATTTTCATTCTCCTCCGCCCCTCGGTGGGTTGTCTTCAACGGCCCATTTTTTGTTTGCTTGGTGTCAATTTTTTGGGAATTATTTGATTTATCCGTCAGGTACAACCTTATCAACCTCATTGTCCTGCAAATACCTTGGTGTGACACTTTCATCTGATCTGTCCTGGAAACTACACATCACCAACATTGCACGCAATGCCAATTTTGCTCTTCTCAAAATTCGGCATCTTTTCAAATCCTGCTCACCTTCAACAAAGGAAACACTTTATATTTCACTTGTCCGTCCACTTCTCGAATATGCCTGCATAATCTGGGATCCGTACCAAATCTCCCTCGTTGATGAGCTTGAAAAAATTCAGCGTAGGGCTGCTCGTTTCGTCAAGAATGATTTTTCTCGCCATTCAAGCGTGACTTCGATGCTTTCCTCTCTGAACTGGCCTTCACTCTCAGATAGGCGTTCTCAGTTTAGGTTGTCAGCTCTAAGTAAGATTTTTACTCAAAATGGTGGCTGGTCATGTCTGTCTGAAACCCTTGCTCTTCCCGATTACTTTGGTCGCCATGACCATACTTCCAAGATCCGCGTTTATCAACCTTCTAAGAACATTTTTAAGTATTCTTTCATTCCCAGAACCATTGTAGACTGGAATCGTCTATCCCAGAATTCGGTGGATTCCTTTCTGACTCGACCCTTTTCCTGAAGTTTCTCATCTGTTATTTTCTCTGGCATTCGTAGTGAAAACTACTCTTCTCTCCTAGGGGCCCAAATAAGACCTGGGATTAGATTCGATCTGGTGCATTACGAGGGGTTGATAAAGATGAGGTCAGGGAACGGGTCAGTGACTCATGCCCAGACCTAAGCCGGGAACCTGCCCGGAGTCGGCGGCCCATGTTGGTGGCCCCCCTCTGCGTGGTCAGTGCAAACCTTTTTCACGCAGCTGGGAAGAGGGAGTGTGCGTACTGCTGGCGAACGCCGCTGGTGCTTCCGTGACTCCCTGCGCTAGTTAACCGGCAGTTGTCGGACAGCGCTATCGCCGCGCGACTGACGCAAGGCGAACCCATTCCCCCGATGTAGTGCTCCGGAAAGACTACCTGGGAACCCATGTGGGTCTAACTGTGTTATCTTCTACTTCTTTTTCTTCTGTCAAATCTCATGTTGTTGGCTTTGTTTCTTCATTTCGTCATTTCCCTACCTTCTTCCTTTTCTTTCACCTACCTACCTATGTCTCACTTTTATTCGCTTTTTTGCATATTTTCATTTGAGATTGCGAATGGGTATGTTGTGGTGTGCGTGTGTGCTGGTTCATGATGCATGCTTGATGCTGATGGTGGGGAGGTCTTGTTTGGGTCGCGTGTGTATGACTGTTGTGTGCCTGTATTGAATGCTATATGACTAGGCCCCGTCCACATTCCGATGATATGTTTTCCACACTCCTATATCTACCCTCCTCACCCCTCCTTCCTTTACCCTTTCCTATCCTTACGAATATTGCAGCCGACGGTCGCGTGTCCTTCCCTTCCCTCCCTTCCCCTTCCCAGGTATATGATGACATTTGCTGTCATATGTGAGAACTTGATGTTCTCCATTGACGATTGCCTTGTGGCATAATAACCTGCTGAAAGCAGCGTCTGATACCTATACCTACCTATACCTATACCTTGTTTGTTCATTTTTCCTTGCTTTCTTGTTTATTTGGGTTTTCTGTGCTCTCTTTCCTCTTTCTCATTCCTCTCTTTCGACTTTCTTTTCCCGCTCTTTCCTCCTTTTCATCTTGCCCATTGCCTCCTGTTTTTCTCTCATTTTCTTCATTTTTTCCAGTTCCACTCTTCGCCTTTCTGTGTCTGGAATTGTCAACACTGTTTCCGTCATGGATACCCCAACTTCCCGAGCCTCCGTGCAGGGGCGGCGATCACGGGGGGGGGGCATGCCCCGGTGCCCCCCCAAAATTTCAATATCGAAAACAGCAGGGGTCAAGGGCCCCTGTTCCGACCCCCGCTGGGCCCAAAAATATGCGCTGTTGGTGGGAAATTTGGCCCCTGGAACACCTATTTTGGCCCCAAAATGAACCCTAGAATTTAAAAATGTCTTCAGCTTCTGGGTGGCTCCGCCCCCAGACCCCCCGGGTGGTCCCTGAAAACCGGACTGCCGGACAGGACCACCGGACCGACCCGGACGGGTTAGGTTAGGTTAGATTAGGTTAGGATAGTCTATCCTAACCTAATCTAACCGAACCTAACCTGTCCGGGTCGGTCCGGCGGTCCTTTCTGCCCGTCCGGCAGTCCTGTCCGGCTGTCCGGTTTTCAGGGACCACCGACCCCCCGCCACAGGCTCTGCCCCTTGGAACCCCGCTGGGGCTCTGCCCCAGACCCCGATTACTGGGGGGCACCCCCCGTCCGGGCTGCGCCCGGATAAACGGGCCCCCGCATGAGAGGGCCCCTCTGGATTTTGCCACCCCCCAAAGTCGAGGAGTGATCGCCGCCACTGCCTCCGTGTCTTGTTTGCATTCATCTGGCAAAGATGAGCACTGCCGAGCGAATTGCAAATTTGGAAACTCTGGCGAGGGGCGAATGGTGCCCTGTGATGGTTGCTCCAAGTACTTCCACTTCGATTGTGTCGGTCTTCTCAAAACCAGGGTTATTCCGGCATGGGCATTGTAGATGTGCGAGGATTGCATTGGTGATTTTCGTGAAATGAAAAGCCTTCTCCTGCGTCTCAGAGTTCTTTGTTCTTCAGATCCTGCTGCAGTTGTGGCTGCGCCTCCCACGGTGTTTGTTCCTTCTGCCACCTTGGTGGCCGAACCTTTGGTTGTTCCCCCTCCTCCTCCTACTGTGGCTGATCTTTCTGAACTTTCAGCTGTTTTGTCTCCCCAGGACCTATCTCTTGCTCTCTTGAACTGCCCTGGTCAGCCATTCAACCTTTCAGCCGTTCCATCGATCTCCTCACCTATTGGATCTTGTTTAATCCCACCTCTTGGTCCCATGCCCAAAGTTATCCCAGGGACCCTTTCTTATGCGGACATAGTCTCAGCTCCTCTCTCCAGCCCTGGCTCATCTGTAGCAACCAAGCATGATTTTCCTTCCATGCAGGTGCCTGTTGTGGAATCCCCTGTTGCTGCAATCAATCCGGGCAATGTGCAGACCTCCTCAATACTTTTGCCAAATGCCTCTCTGGATTCCTTTTCTTCCCACCTTCGAACTGATTCCACCAACCAATCCTTGCCCAACAACCCATGCTCAAGGGAATCTTCTACTTCATCTGCTTCTGGACCACCTCATGACAGAAAGAAAGTTTCTAAGCCCTTGCTTATCATTGGAGATTCCATGATTAAGCACCTAAACCATCTCCATGCCTCTGGAACTGAATTCCGCTGTCTTCCTGGTGCTACTCTCTCCAGAATTTCCTCCACATTAAACACTGTTTCAAAGTCCCAAACGTTCTCAACAGTTCTTGTGCATGCTGGCACCAATGACCTCCTCAGTGGTGCATCACCGGAAGATGTTCTTGGCCGTGTATCTGACCTCTTTCAGAGCTGCAGGAACCTTTTTCCCGTTGCCCGGCTGATCTTTTCTGCAGTGATTGCTAATGATCGTGTTCCTTTGAACTCTCTTTATCTTCTGAACTCCAGGATTGCTGCACTCTGCCAGCAGCTCGGCATATCGTTCTGATGGATGCTAATTGTTGGCTCCCTGCTAACTTTCTTGCCAGAGATCGCCTGCATCTCAATTATCATGGAAGTAGGGTTCTCGGGAATCTGTTTCGAAGCATTTCCCAGCCTTTCTCAAGCTCGCTGTTGGGAAACTGCCCGCGCTCATTCCAAAAACCGCCTATTTAGCACTCAGGAAGCCTAAATCTTGTCCCACTCTTTCGTCGTTTGCTATCCTGAGTGCTCCCTTTACCTTGGATTCCTTTGCTGAATTCTGCATCGTGCAGGAGAATTGCTATTTGCAACCAAATTCGACTGCTGCCTTGCCTCCAGCTGGTTCACAAACAACCTCTCCCTTGTCGTACCTATCAGTCCTTCAGATGAACTGCCGCAGCATTCGCAACAAATCGAACGAGCTCACTACTCTGCTTGAAATGCATGATCCTGATATCCTGATTCTCACAGAAACTTGGCTTGATGATAGCATTGGTACCCATGAATTCCTTCCATCTTATTTCACTGTGTATCGCAGGGACCGTTGCAGATTCGGCGGTGGTGTCTTAGTAGGTATACGGTGCTCACTGAGTTCTTCCCTCGTGTTTTCCAGCTCTACACATGAATTTCTTATATGTTCTCTTTCCCTCAAGTCGTTAGGTAACAAACCATTCTACATTGTGGGTGGGTATCGTCCACCGGATTCCTCTCCTGGGATATTTCATGAACTGACCACTCAGTTGGTCAACCTCAATCTGTTTAACGATTTGGCTACTCCCTTGCTTATTTCTGGTGATTTCAATCTTCCTGATTTGAACTGGGAAAATCTTTCCCCTTCACCAAATTGCTGTTATGGTCTCTCTGTCAACCGAGCTGCTTCCGAATTCTGCCTTGACTTCGGCCTCGATCAATTGGTCAAGGTTCCCACTCGTCCTGCTTCTAACTCCATCTTGGATATTTTTCTCATGCGGCCTACCCACTTTTCTAATGTCTCTGTCGAAACAGGCTTGAGTGATCACTTGGCTGTTCTGCTCACCTTACGCTTGTCAGTTCCACCTTGTGATTTTGAGCCATCTGTCTTGATCAGAGATTTCTCACGAATGGACAGTGTTGGGTTTTCTGACTTCCTGCTGGGATCATTTCTCTCTTTTCGGGACAGATATTTGACATCACCATCAATACACTTTGGTGTGATTTCGAGTCCATAGTTCACCATGGTTTCAGTCAGTTTGTTTGTGCCTGCAAGTCTCAGTGGGCCAGAACCAAGTCCTCATCCTTCAGTTATCCCCCACACATTCGCCACCTTTCGCGTCAGTGCAGAAAATACTACAAATTTCGGCACTACTCTGAATTCTGCTCCAGAATCTACGATTCCCTCTGTTCTGACCTTGCAGCTGCAAAACTGCGCCATGAAAATAACCTCCTTTCTAGTCTTTCTCTCAGGCCAGGCGCAATCAACTCTAGCTCCCATGGTACCTTGCAAAACGCCTGGAAACAGGTAAATAAAAGGTATCGTGGTTCAGTTTGTATCCCGCCTTTAAATCTCCATGATGGTCTGGCTAGCTCACCGGCTGAAAAGCTGAAGCATTTGCTCAGCACTTTGCTTCTACTTATTCTGTTGCCACTTTAGATAGTTCTGACCTTCCAGCTGCTTCCATTTCTCCAATGCCGTATCCTTCTTTCTCAATTACATTTTCCTCAATATCGTCTGCAATTAGGAAATCAAAATCTTCCTCTTCTGGTCCTGATGGGATTCCGGGGTCTCTTTTGAAATCTTTTCCACTAGAATTTGCAGCCTATCTGTTTCTTTTCAACAAGTCCCTTGCTTGTGGCAAACTACCTGATCCATGGAAGGCAGGAAGAATTGTGCCTCTGCTCAAAAAAGGCGATCCTTCACTTCAGCTAATTACCTCCTATCAGTCTCACTTCTTGTGTATGCAAGCTTATGGAAAAGCTTGTCTCGGACTACATCAGAGAGTTTCTTCATGCCACTAATTCCATCTCTCCTTGTCAGTTTGGCTTTCGTCTGGCTGGTCTTGTGAACTTGCTCTTGCCAAGTTTACTCACATCGTCGCATCATCCATTGACAAGAAACTGATATTGATGCACTTTTCCTGGACTTCAAAACTGCCTTCGATGTTGTTCCACACAGGGCTCTAATGTTCAAATTGCAGTCTTTGGGCCTCTCTGCTTCTATCATTTCTTGGATTGATTCTTTTCTGAGCAAACCGAACACAGTCTGTTTCTCTTGGTGGTGCAAATTCATCACCTTTTCCAGTAACATCAGGTGTACCTCAAGGTAGTGTGTTAGGCCCTCTTCTCTTTCTTATTTTCATCAACGACCTTCCTGATGTCATATCTTCTTCGAATATCATGCTATTTGCTGATGACTGTGTTCTCTACAAGACCATTCAATCTCAATCTGATGTAAACTTACTGCAGGATGATCTTGCTTCCCTTGACTCTTGGAGCCTGCAGTGGGGCCTTGCGCTAAATGCATTAAAGTGTGTCCACATCCGGTTCTCGACTAAGCTTCATCCCCTTCAATCCTCTTATATACTTCCTTCTTCGGCCGCTGTCTTGACCACCTCAACATCCTGCAAATATCTTGGTGTAACACTGACATCCGACCTGTCCTGGAAATTGCATATAAACACTATTGCACGTAATGCCAATTTTGCTCTTCTCAAAATCAGACGCAAAAACTTTGCTTTGAGCAAAGTTTTTGAAAAAGTCATTTACTCAAGGTTGTACCTATCGTTAGTCATGAAATTTTGTTAAAAAAGCTTTTCCGTTATGGAATCAGAGGAGTTTCCCACAGACTTCTGAGTTCATATTTACATGATAGGTTGGCAGTTATCAGGATTGGCTACTCCACATCACCTCCTTACCCTGTGCGAGCTGGTGTACCGCAGGGTAGCATTCTGGGTCCATTATTTGTTATTTTTTTAAATGATTTATTTTTTACTTTACCAAAATATGTTAATGCAATTGCTTATGCAGATGACTTGACATTTATTGTGTCTGGAGCAAATCCCCACACTATCACGCAAGCAAGTGAGGCGCTATCCATTGCACAAGGCTGGTTCGTGCGTAACAAGCTTAGCATGAATATTGCAAAGAGCAACTTCCTAGTTTTTAGACCTGGGGGTGAAAATTATGCGTGGGCCGATATCCCTAGACTCACCTCCACAAGTTGTTCAATCACACGGGTCAACAGTGCTAAACTTCTTGGGATTTATTTTGAAGAAACCTTTGGAAATAAAACCCATGTTAGCCGGCTATTGCCCAAGTTGTCTTTTGGTCTTTTCTTGCTGCGTACTTCTTGCTCTTTGTTAGACAGTAACTTAGCTTTTTTATTATACTTTGCATACTTTGAGTCACATTTAAGATACTGTGCCCGTATTTGGGGCCTCTCTCCTGTCTTCACTATTTGCCCAGTGGTGATTTGTCAAAAAAGGGCTGTCAGAATTATTGCAAATCTAGATTATAATGCGCCTACTCGTGAATCATTTCATAAACTTCAAATAATGAATGTTTATCAGATTGTTTCTTTTCAAGTGTTATTACAAATGTTTAGATGGGTGCATAAAGCAGAAATCCCACCTCCCTGGCTAGGTTCCTCATCCAATCGTGAGTTGGCTAGTCAGCGTTCTTGTGCAAGGTTTTTACTTACACAACCAGGCACCCACCTCCTTCGTCACAGTCCCGTAAATACTCACTCCGAAATGTGGGTATTAGGTTATGGAATAAGCTTCCTGTTACTCTGATAGTTCCAATGGGAACTACTCTTTTCAAACATTCGTTGAAACGATACATTTTACAGGAGCAGGCTTTTTATGAGCCGATATTATAATGAGCATGCCATGTGGGCTCATTTCATTTCAGTTAATTTTACCTCCCCTGTTCTCTTTTGTCACTGTTTATCCGAAGAAAGCCATTTTGTGCGCACCATTCATGTGAGAATTCTGTCGTTTTGACCAAGTTTCCCACAAATTCTTACCCACTTAGATTTCATATTTTGGTAGATATCTTGGCCCAGTTAGGTATCTGCACAGGTGCACAGCAGGGATAGGTAGGTACAGAAAGCTTGGTAAGGAGGTACCTACCTAAATTAACCAAATCTAACCTTTCTAACCCTTCCCTGACCCTGCAAGGCCTTACCAGCGGGACGGGCAGGTTCAGCGTTTTGGTCACTTCCCCTACATTGCCTATTTTTACTCCTTGTTCCTCCAATTGAAGAACTGACAGGAACTTAGTATCACTTGTTTGATTTTTATTTATTTATCTTTTTTTGCAAGTATTTAATGATATTTTTACTTTTTTCTCTCTCCCAAACTCCCGGTTGTGTTGCTCTATGCGACACTAACATTTTTGCCTAGGAAACTTACTTTTCATTGCTCTGGTTTGGTGAATTTTCAACATTTCAAAATGCGATTGTGCCGTAATCGCTTCAACTAACTCTTCACCGTTGTCGAAGTACTCTGAATTGGTGCTGTCATTATTCTCTTCTTGGTGTGCTGCATGGATCCATACGACCGTGAGTTTGGTTTTCTCTCATGCATTTT
>JASGXE010008911.1:0-17713 GCA_030068105.1 Sinentomon sp. SZTP_YWyxl
AGTCGGTTCACGGCTAGTCCTCCAATGTCTTTCGAACCGAAGTGGTGAGGCACCTACCGGCGTTCACTCTGCATATATCTTTATCTCGTTGGTTTCACCTGTGTGTTTTGTCAAGCGGAAAAATCCAGAACACAAAAAAGCACTGTCAGTCGATTTTCAAAGCAAGAAGCCAACACACATTTGCAGGGACAGCCATTGTTCTCTCTGGCACGACCGACTCCACGGCGATGTTTTTCGCTGTCGTTTTCCAAATTTCTTAGCTGTAGGTATGTGTTTCTGCAACGATTGTTTTTCACACACACATCCTGAAAACATTTATTTTTCACACAAAAAAAAAGGTCATGCACAGACCCAGTGTAAAAAGAAACGTATAAAAGCCAAATGGCTTTCCTAAGAATTGATTTAGGGGGATTGGGAAGGAGGTTAAGTAAGTCCTGAACTGTTCACTCAAGTCATTTTGCAGAGTCAAGCAGAGAAGTCATTTTGCAGAGTCAAGCAGAGTTTGCATCTGCAACCAAGTGTCTTTTTATCACCTTTCACGCCGGCGGCAATCTATCTAGGTACATGCTTGCTGCCTTAGTTGGCTCAACCATACGTCAACGCTGAGTATTGTTTCGTGGTTTTTGTTTGCCAATGGCCACACAGGCCATTGGCAAAAATGATGCATGAACCGGGGATCCCACAGGCCACAGACCTCTGTCCAACAGCTTTAATGCCTGTGGTCCTCAACTGAAAAAAGAAAAGAAAAGAAAAAATAAACAAAAAGCAGCTGGGGCGAATCGGCAAAACATTGTTTTCCATGGAACCATTTTGTCCTTGTTTTCCCCCCTATTTGCTGTTTTTTTTCGTTTGTTAAAATGAGTAAATTTGACTTCTGGGACTAATTCTTGCTATTTTTTCTCTTTGTTACATAGGCCTACTTTAGAAGAACCATTTCACACCAGGACTTATGCCAATGGCTTATCAAAAATGGCATTTCCAATGTATGCCCAGTCATTTATCAATTTTGCTACAAGTGTGGTTAACAAAATTAAATCTTCCAGGCCATCGTTTCCTTTCTTAACTATTTTGGGACCTGGATGTGCTGGAAAATCAAAATTTCTGGACATTTTGGCATCGAAGCTAAGTTGTCCTGTGAAAAGGATCAACTGTTCAGAGTTGGCAGGCGAAACTAGTGGAAGCTCTGAAGGAAAACTCAGAGCTGCTTTACAAAATGCTGTTGAGAAAATTGGAGACGGTGCCGTGTTCCTGGTTTTATCAGAGCTCGAGGTATGTAGGTGAGTTACCTATGTTTTGTACCTATCTACATGCTTAGGTACCTAACCATTACCTAGCTTTTGGATGTAAGTTCCTACCTAGCTGGGCATTGGGGACATCAAACATTTGGAAAGCTTCCTTTGAGGATGGCATGGTATCTCATTGGCTAACCTTGGATCTTTTCTTGTAAGTGCTCAAACTCTTATTCGAATTATTCTCCCGTCCCAAGATCTGTCAACTGCTCATCTTCTGCAGTATCATCAGGAGGCGAATGTCGGGGACAGAAGCACAGATTAAAAACTTGGAGTCATTTGTTAAAAACATTGTCATATCAGTAAAAAGTGAGGTTCCAGTGGCAATAAGATTTCTACAGACAGAGAAAAGGACTCCCAGTGGGTTGTCCACTATCGCCCATTCTTGCAAACATTTTCATGGATGCCATTGACCAGAAGCTCGCAACTTTTCCCCTAAAACCAAAACTCTACCTCATTAAGTTGATGACATCCCAATCATTTGGAGCCACACACATCAGGAATCCCTTCAATTTGTCAAGTTGGCCAACTTGCTTGAAAACATCATGTTGGAGGGGAAAGTTGAATACACAATGCCCTTCCTGGACATTTCAATTATTCCTGCAAACAACACTTGGTCACCTGCACCAATCATAAACCCACACACACAGCGTCAAAGCCAACATCCTCGTCGCATCCATTTGAGCACAGCGATGTGAAGGAAAAATCATGGTAGCGAATGGGTAAGAATTCTGATATCCTGTTATAGCAAATGAGGACGTTTTCTGACTTATGGTTTAGATGTGCCTATATTTTGACATTTTACCATGCAGCTATCAGTTTTTTTTGTTCTCAGCTGCGGGAATGAGTTGTGAAACTCAACTCGGCAGATGTCTTTTTTGAAAATCCAAAACGAGTCAGAGTCAAGTGCACGACTGTGGTTTGCAATGATATTTGTGCTTTTTTTTTCTTCTGCAGATCTTTTGTACTGGAAAGGAAGGCAAGGAAGATCCACGTTGTTCTTTGGCAGTGTCCAAAGAATTGAGAAGTTTCTCAAGTCGATGCAAGAATGCCTTCATAATTTTAGATTTCCCGACATCAGTCGATATTCTGCCGACATTGGCGTGTTTTTGTTTTGCAAAGGTTGGTTCTGGGTCCTTAATGATTTGCCTTCTGGGTCCGTTTTCAGCACACTGCATGACTTCGGCAATCTATTCTGGTGACACCCATTAATAGGGACCCGTAGACACAATGTTAGTGTCAAGGACTGGTTTTCCGATGAAAAGAAAAAGACAAGGTAAATGCCAACAAAACACAATTTTTTGGCCATCATTAATTCACTACAATGACTTTTCCAAATTCAAAAGAAAAACTCTGGAGAAAAAAAACAAAACTAAAATATGGATTTTTCAGTTTCACCTAGCCCGGTCAAAACTGGTTAAAAAGGGGGGGGGGTTTAAATCAACCCTGCATACCATTCATTAAAAATGTCGATTGTTGAAATTCAGGGAAGGCATTCCCAAGTATTTGATATCATTCTACATTTCATTAGCTTTGAAATGAGCTTACTGATCATCTTACCCCTTCCGGTTTCTAAAATGTTTGCTTTTTATCCTGCCCGTAAAGTGTAAACCACCGTTTCGGGTGGGATAAATAATTGACCACTGACCATGCAATCATTGGTGTAAATGTCCAAAATTTTTGAAATGGAACAAAAGACCTAGATAGCTGAAAAGAATCTCGGAACAGTTCAGTAAAAATTTCATCGGAATCGGATCAAAATTGGCTGAGTTATTAACCCCTCAAGCCCGGAATTACGAATTCGGGGTTTGCAATGGTATTCCGCAATTTTCGGCACCAAAAAGTGTCGCTCCCGCCAGAATTAATAATTTTTGCAAGGATTTTCGAAAAACGGAAAAGACAAATGCATGCATTTCCCGCCCAACCAAGCCAGATTTCTGCTCTGTGCCAATAAAATCACCCATATTTCGATGTTTTCAACCAATAAAAACACTTTCGCACAAAAAAAACTGGCGAAAACCCACAGACCACTGAAAACTGCACCAAAATTGAAAAAAAAAACTGGAAAAAACAGGAAATTTCAATACGACACCATTTCAAAACGAATGCAGCAAATCACGTGAAATAAGCGTATGCTAAATCGCGCGTCTTTCAACTTCCCGAAAAATCAAATTTCGGCGGGCGGCAGATGTCGCGCGATCGCAAAAAAAGGCGCCTTCAACAGGAACTTAAGACAAAAAAAAAACGGGAAATTTGAAAATTGCGCCAATTTAAAACGGTTGGACCGATTTTGGTGGAATAAACGTCTGCTTGATCGCTGTTTATTCCTCTTTTCGACTATGAAAATTTTAGCTGACGCGATTCGCCGCATTTGCGGCGATAAACCCATTTGAATGCATGATATTCCCGTGCGTACACCGTATGGCGGTCAGCAAATCGCAACAGCTTTATATGCACGTACACCGTATGGCAATCTGAGCTGTCAGTAGCATTTTATGGTGCGTACGGCAATCGGCTTGACCAGTTAAAAAAAACAGTCACTGTATCACTTTGGCACAACTACTGACCCCTCTTTGACGGGCAAAAATGGCAGTTTTCGGATTATTCCTGTTCTCAGCGATGAAATACGGTCCTTGATATCGCCAAATTGAATATAAATTTTTGAAGTAGGTATTAATTTACCAAATTTTCAATGCTGTGGAGGTATTGAAGTTCTCAATAATTTATGTCAGTCGGTGAGTCGAGTAAGATACCTACCTAATTACCTATCACTTCTTTTTTCGGGGTTTCAAGTTGCGAAAATGACTGGTTGTTGTCATTTATGTGTCACTGCAGATACCCCTTGGTGCCATTTGGGAATTCCATATTTATCAGAAGGTTCAGCTTTTGGGGTAAGCTGTCTCCCTAAACCCATGCCTGGGGCTCCCACAGGCATCCAAATCCACTACGGCCCCACTCTAGCTACGAGTAGGTACCGAACTGACATGTCCTGAAAAAATTGGATTCCGAGTGGGAACACTGTTTTATTGGTGGAAAAATCAAGTCATTTTGGATGTCGTGTGTCACTAATTGTCTTGGATGCTAAGTGATCGACTGCATGCATCACTTGCTCTGTAATCTGACAGTATGCTTCTGAGCTATGTGGGTATCTGATCTCGGTGGGTACCTACCCACCTACATGTAGGGGATAGTCAGGAACAATGGTACGGAAGGTACAATGGAATAAGGTTTCACCTTATTATAAAACCAAAGATTTTGTTCTAGCTTCTGGCCTCTTTACACATAATTTGGAATGTTCGCATCACAGTGAAAGCATTCTGCACAAAATTTTGAAAAACTCCCACAATTTTAATTTTTTAAAAACACCATTTTTTGTCTCATTGGGCCCTCAGTTTTTAGAAGATTGCTGGAACAATGGGATACTGGGCATTAGACACCCCATAACTTGTTGGCAACAGTGGACATGACATGGGCGACTTGTTGTCAACATCCCTGTGCACAGATCCATGCAATCAGGCCGCACCAAAAAATGAGATCTTCCATTAACTAAGGCATCAAATTCCCCTCTCGCAAATTTTGATTTTTTATTCAACAAGATTTTTCCCAGAGCAAAAAGTTTATCCTGCAAAGAAGTACCTCATTCAACCATTTCAAAATACTCATCTCCACTCATATTATGTATAAAAACAAAAAAAAAACCAGTATTTTTTATGGAAATATGACAAAATTTAAAATTGTCCCATCGTACCTTCTGTCCCATTGTTCCTGACTCTCCCCTACCTTCATAACCTATTCAATGGCATTTTACTTTTATTTCCTATTTACACATTATGTTACAGTATGAATTTAAAGTGCCAACACTGGAAGAATCTGTGGAAATGTTTCAGTGGATTGTGAATGAGAATGATTTTGATCTCACCTGTGACTTGAAACTCATATCGGACCGTCTGCAGGGTCTTTGGTATGAAGATATGCGATCACTGGTCGTTTTAACATCGAGGTTTGTGAAAATCAGTTCTGCTGTGGTGATATTATGGAGTGACACTTGCAGTTCCGTTACCTGGGTCTGGTGCATCTACATGTGTGTCAAAACAACCAACAATTCATCACCTGATTTCATACATCCAGTGGACTTTATCTTGGTGGGGGCACTTTGCCAAATGGACACGATAACTATAATAATAACACACTGAAAGTGGCGATAAGGAATTGGCACCACCAAAACAAAATCAGCAATTTAATTTAAGGTCTCAGCAATTCAGAAATCAGCAATTTAATTTAATTTCAACCATCTTTTGGTATTTGTTTACCATTTCAGTCGATTAAAAGGCAATTCCAGCAATTCTGGATGCGTGATTACTCATTTTCCACGAAATAGGTATGAAGATTGTCATGAAATAGGCAGGTGCCTGCATTTCCACGAAATACCTTCTTTTCTTGCGATTGCTTGTGAAAATGCTGCACTTTTCTTTTTTTTAGAGGCAGCGATGTGCACACAAAAGATTCGAAAAAACGAGCAGCTTTTTCACTTCCACATTGTGATCACATGAAGGTTCAGTTTCCACTGTGTCCTGACAGATTAATCTGGCCAATTTACATCAGCTCAACCTTCATTGGAACGTGACAAAGCAGCTTTTTCAGTTCTCAATGATCTTCTCTTCTTCGATGCCATTTTTGACCATGGCACTTCTTCTTGGCATGTCCATAGCGAGGTATTCAGCACATTTCCATCTCCACAGCTCAGGTGTTGTCCCAGAAATATTGACTTGTGTCCCTTTCGGCGGAGAGATCATGACGGGGGTAATGCTAACTCCGAGCTGCGAGGTAAATTTTTTCCATTGGAGCAGATGGCAAAAATTTACCTCGCAGCTCGGAGTTAGCGTTACCCCCGTCATGATCTCTCCGCCGTTTTTGTTGCATCCAATACAATACCAGCTTTGAAGCAGGAAGAACATTCGCACCCATTTTGCCATTTGGCCGGGAATTGAATCCGAGCCCTTTCGCATCTGGTCGAGTCCTTATTCGACCTGTTCTGTTTTTTTTTTCAGGCAACTTTTCAGTTCCGATTCAGACTGGACTTTTTGCAATTCTTCCCATGAGGAAGGATAAGTAACATGCCATTTCAATTTTTCGCAGACTCGACCTTGCATTTTTTTCATGAGGAATTTCTTTTTTTTTTCTCTTCGAAAATGGTTCTTTAAACCAGTTTCCTTTGTTCAATTTTCTTATTATTTTTTCTTGCAGAATTTCTTTTCAGGCCTTCATAAAAGAGAATCAAGAATCGGACTTGGAACAGTCAGATGCATCAGTCGCAGCTGTGACTGAGGTGCCTGCTAGGCTTCAGTTGGACATTGATCACTTCAAGCACGCATTTGGTTTGGAAATTATTATTATTTTTTTTTTTTTGAGAAATATTAGAACCTTCCAATTGTCTTTGCCAAAAACACACACCGTGGGATGAACCAGTTGAGGGTCAGTTAGTCTGTGGATTAATTTTTGCTGCTCCCCCACGCGGTGAGGCAGGGGCAAAATTTAATCCGCAGACTAAATACACCCTCAACTGGTCACCCCACGGACAATATTCTTTCACAAAATAAAATGAAATTATTAATTTGTTTGGTTGGAAGCAGCCCCTAAAATAGGGATTTGCAGTGTGACGAGGTTGGTACTTGGTTCTCAAGACCTGATGTTTTCAGTCGAGGTGGCAGCAATAATGTACCTCGATATTGACGATACTCATAATGCACAGATGCGTTCCTTCAAATGTTCAATGGTTTCAAAGTGTTTTACGGTGTATTGATCAGTAACATCAGCAGTGGCATAAGAGGTCCCCGGTTCGAATCATGCTTCGGACAAATTTTTGGCAGACTTTGGGTTAATGCTTGCAATTTAAGTAGCGGCATAAACTACAAAATTGTTGGAAATCTGACAGAGGTGGTCCTGTCAGGCTTGGTGGCTTCTTCATTTCCGTCTGTCCGCACAAATAACAGATATGCAAAAATCCCTTGAACATTGAGAAATTTCAAAGGCGAGATTAAACGGGGGCATTCCAATCTCAAACCTTTGGGTGGAGGGACTTCCCGGCGTACTTCCGACTTACACATTTATAAATTTTACGAGTATGTGCAAAATTGAAGATTTGGCCATTTTTTCCCAACGAATCTCACACAGTCCCAGCAGAAGAAGCAGCCATCACCTGTCGTTTCGTTAAAGGCAAGGGGAGTAAACCCTGCGTGTTGGGGGTAAACCCTACGTAGGCCTATCAAACGTTTTTGTTACTGGGGGGATTTTTTTTGAACTTTTGCAGGTGAAAAGAGCAAAAATTAAAAAAAAATGTTGAAGATTGATACACTGACTTAATTCGCACACCTTACACTGAATTTACAAGTAAAAATAGGTGCGAAAAGAGCCTCGGGGAAATATGCCTCTCCTGAACCATTAGGTAGAATGTACCCATATTTCACCATGTGGAAGAGAGATACCCACCTTATCTACAACATAACCGGTCAAGCCCGGAATTACGAATTCTGGTTTTAAAATGCTTTTCCGCACTATTCGGAAACACGGAGTGTTGCTCCCACCGGAATTAATAATTTCTGCAAGGATTTTCGAAAAACGAAAAAATCGGAAATGCATGCATTTCCCACCCAACGAAGCCAGATTTCTGCTCTGTGTCATAGAAATCGCTTACAATTTAATGTTTTCAAAAAAAAAAAAAAAAGCGCCGCACAAAAAAAATGGCCAAGATACCCACAAAACGCTTCAAACCGCATCAAAATTGAGCAAAAACGGGAAAAAACAGATAATTTCAATGCGACGCCATTTCTGAACGGTTGCAGCAAATCACATGAAATAAGCATCCGCGAGATCTCGCTGCTGTCGGCTGCCCGAAAATTCGAATTTCGGTGAGCGACTGATGTTCCGTCATCCTGAAAAAGGCACCTTCGACAAGGGACAGCAGAACAAAAAGCGGGAATTTTGAAAAGTGCGCTGATTCAAAACGGTTTGGACCGATTTTAGCGGAATAAACGTCTGCCAGATCGCTGTTTTTTCCTCTTTCCAGCAGTCTTCGCGATTGAGTGGTGTTGATATTACGTAATTAAATTCAAATCCCTTGAAAATGGAATAGGCCTACCCATGCGGACGTTCATTTACGTCGTTCGTACAATGACATCATGTTGGTCTTGACGTTTACCGACGTCGTTCGTACGCCCAGTTTTTTTTAGCGGACGTAACTGTACGTCATTCGGGCTTGACCGGATAATAGAGCTACTTTTGCTGATTTGTGCCTGGATTTTAATTTATTCCAGCATAGGCCTATGCATTACCCTGCCGCTAAGCGCCTTATATTTAGCTGTTTTTATACGATCGCAAGCTAATAAAACCAAAAGTAGAGCTAAAAAAACTAAAAAGTGCTCTTTTTCTACTTCCTTCTTTGAACACATTGCATGAAAATTTGAGGGAGAAGATGCAGTTTGAATGCTTTAGCTTTTCTTTTAAAGAAATGTGAGAAAACCGCAAATGTGTCAAATGTGTGTCCAGAATGCAGGAAAACCAATGCGTCTGCGTTTTGGATAATCAGCTCTATCTCGAAAAGGAGGTATTTCAAATTAGAGAAAATCTGAAGAGAGTTTGAGAAATGGCAAAGTTGAGGCAGGAACATAAAAAGCGTGTTTATTGACTTTTTTGCAATGCACCATGGTTTACTCCCCCCTTTAAATGCAATTGCGGATTTGGTGTAAAAACTTCCTCAGGGTCCCCACTTTTTTGAAATTCAGGGAAAATAAGGGATTTTGATCCTATCAGGGAAAATCAGGGACACAATGCTTCCGAAATTGAATAAATCAGGGAATTTTAAACTCATTACAGCATGTTTAACGTTTTTTACAACATTGTTTGCAGCATTTTCGCAATTTTTACAAATCGACACCGTTCTACTTTTGTAATTTTTCCTGTTTTGCTTTTGTTGTTTTTATCGTTATTGTGTCGCTTCAAAGGGTTAGGGAAAATTTTGGACTTTGTTCAGGGAATTTGAAAATGAAAATTGAGTGGGAACCCTGCTTGTCCCAGAATTCTAGAAATGAGATTCACATACCTTTTGATAAAGTCTCACGCTTTGCATAAATATCATGTTTTCTGGTGTGCAGGTAACGTAAAAACTCCAATATTTGAAGGGTTTTGGCCCGTCAAATGTCATGTCTGCATTTTTCTCCTCTTTCTAGCTGAGTATAGCAAACTGACCATGATCAACAATAACAATAAGATGCTTGTTAATTCAGTCCCTGATGTCAGCTGGGAGGACATTGGTGGCTTGGAGCATGTCAAATCAAAGATATTTTCAAGTATTTTGCTGCCCATTCAACGACCTCAGTTGTTCAAGGGACTCTCACGGTCAGGTGAGAGTTCTGTTGTTGTTTTTTTTTCTTGGACTTTCAGAGCTTGGCATACATTGGCGAAGTATCATTGGGTTACTTACAAAGGCATAGCTGACAAGTGCAGTGTGCAAGTACAGTTGATCACTTTCAGGGGGGGCATACTGTAAGATGCGTAATTCCCTATCTGAATGCAAGTAAAGTTCATGCATGTTTTCAATGCCGTGAGAGAAAAATATTTACATAATCCCCGTACTGTGAGTCAAGCTCGATATTCTCAAATTTGCTGTCCATTTGCGGTGTGCGACGCTTGGTCCATGCCAGCCAAATGAAGTTCACGAACTCTGCTTTTTCAATAAGAAGCGTCAGCGCAATGTACATGGTGTGCCTAAAGTAGTCTTTGAAACTTTGACGCTGCGTGAATATTACAAATCAACGGCCCACCAATGCAAGAGGCGCCGGCATTTGATTGAATGGTCGCCTCGGAGAACTTTATTTCGTCCGGATGTTCATGTCATTGAGAGCTTGTTTGCGCTGACATGGTCTTGCTGAAATGCAATATTCGATTGAACATCGCAAACGAATCGCATCACTGTCATATGGCGACCAGAATACCAGAAAATGCATTTTCCAAAATCGACTTCAGACACGAATAAAACCTGGAAGGTGGTTATGATGGAGACAAACTTTTGCGACAGCGCCAAACTGCAGAAGCTACTCGTTAATGTCGAAGCTGCCATTCGCAACGTCTTCGGTGCACCAGCCCCAAAATTGATTGGAAAATTTAACATGGATGGCACACAATCTGCAACGCTATGCCTTGTGGACTGATGTGCGGCAATTCGAACATGATCTGCATCAATCTGCGATGATTTTCAAAGGCAAGGACAAAAACATTAAAGTACTGCATGAAAATTGAAACACCCTTTACCCGTTCTCAATGTTAAAACGCACATGAATTCCGGCGGCCGGTGTCTTGCAAACCAGATGGGGACTTTTGCAGCTTACGATTTTTTATAAAAAAAAAAAACGAAAATTTTTGTTTGTGATCCGATTGAGCTGATATTTTGTGCACATGTTGGCGACCATTTGGAGTTTTCATACAAACTTGCAATGCCCTAGGTCACCTGGTTCAGATTTTGGTAACCATTTGCCTGAAAAATCCTGGCGTAACTTAAAATGACCTTCCGCTGGTCTGAGCGTTCAGTTTTTCACTTCGCTCATGCAAAAAGGGTCAAAATTGGCCGAAAATTGCTCGACAAGAGCCAGTTTTTTGATATCTTTACTCCAAGTGGGTGTTTCACAGCTGAAATAAGTCTTGCGCTAGACTAGAATGCGAGTGGCAAATTTCAAAGAAACGATAAAAAACTGTCAAGGGTCCAGAAATCTCACAATCTGACTCTGTCACGCACTTTTATGTAAAAGACCTTCCAGACTGCCAATTTTCATCATTCTTGGGTGAAAATTGCCAGAGAAAAAACACCCGGAAGGGAGATTTTCATGCGAAAAATGGATTTGCGGGAAACATGTCATCGAAAAAAAAGTAGGTAGTTACGAAAAACAGGGAAACGCCGAATCTGCATCTCTTTGTAAGGTCGATAGCTTGAAAATGGCCGACTTTAGAACAAAAAATGTAGAGACTAAAATTAAAGATGACATTTCAAACTATACGAGCTGCATTTCAAAAGTCTTTGACGTTTCCTTGTTGAACAAAAACTACATGAGATAAACCTTTGAAACTTTGTCACTTTGTAATCTGATGCTTTTGCTGTGTGCCAAATTTCAGCTAGTTTGCACTCTTTGTTTCGTTTTGGCCCACATTTCTGTGGAGGTCGTTGTGGGCAGTGGGTGAAATTGGTGAATTTTTTCAATTGTCGAGCAAAAACGGTCAATTTTCGCACAATGAAGCATGAAAAGCCCGATGCAATTTCACCACAATTCCTGGGTGTCTTCAGTGATTCTGTCCTGTCTAAAAATGGTGTCAGAATTTGGGTCCTTCCACTAAACGGAGGTAGGGAGGCTGCCAAAGATGTCGAACGCTCATTCTGACCTCGGAAACTGCTGCTGCAGGTCAGAATGAGCGTTCGACATCTTTGGCAGCCTCTCCACCTCCGTTTAGTGGAAGGACCCAAGTTCTGACACCATTTTTAGACAGGACAGAATCACTGAAGACACCCAGGAATTGTGGTGAAATTGCATCGGGCTTTTCATGCTTCATTGTGCGAAAATTGACCGTTTTTGCTCGACAATTGAAAAAATTCACCAATTTCACCCACTGCCCACAACGACCTCCACAGAAATGTGGGCCAAAACAGTGCAAACTAGCTGAAATTTGGCACATTTACAGCGAAAGCATCAGATTACAAAGTGACAAAAGTTTCAAAGGTTTATCTCATGTAGTTATTGTTTAAGAAGGAAACGTCAAAGACTTTTGAAATTGAAATGCACCTCGTAAAGATGGCTAGATATTCCATGACCACATTTTTGACAAAGATTCAACTTTGTTTCACGTCCCCCTTAATATTTCAGAGGATGTGGGATTTGTATTGTACAGCAATCGATGCAAAACACCATGGTGGGCCTCCGTCAAGTGCCTGGCCTCCCACTGACTGATCCACAGGATTGTGGATCAGCAGGAGTACAGCCACACCCACAAGCCAATTTGGATCGAAGCTTTGAAAATTACCCTGCACTGGACTTTAACAACATGGTATTAAGTTGTAGGGTGTGGCTGTACCCCCACTGATCCACACTCCTGAAGATCAGTCAGTGACTGGGTGGCCGTGTGAAACAAACCTGGGCACTTGATGGAAGCCCATCATGATGCTTTGCATCAATTGCTGATTGCGATAGGTCACGTTATTGACCTTTTTATGAGATGGGACTGCTCACTCATTCAAAGGTGGACGCCATGTCTCTGTATGAGGTGGAGCAGTCAAGCTGATGTTGTCAAAAGGTGCTGGTATTTGGTCTGGTTGACAACTTAACACCATATTGTTTGTATTGTACTTTTCACAGGGTTGGCTCTCTTGTTCATCATGTGACCAAGTCCAGGGCTCAAGGTGGGCCGGTGTTGGGGTCACACCCCTGTGAATTTGGGCAGTTGGTGACAAGACCCGGCTGTCCAAATTCGTAGGGCCCCGGTGCCCCTTGCCATGACTTCATAAAAATGCCAATTTCCGATATGGACATTTCAGAGTGGGAATGGAACTTCAAAACTGCAACACAAGAAAAATTGACCATATAGGTATCGGAAATTGGCATTTTTACTAAATTGTGGTTAAAGGCACGCAGGGGCCCTGCAAATTTGTATTCAGGTTGTATGAAATTATTGAAATTGGATGTCATTTTTCATCATTCATTTCGACAGTGTTGTTCGGTGCCCCTTCTGGTGTGAAAAGTGCTTTTTGTAAAATATGGTACACTTATACAGCCGATTTCCAAAACGAAGATTTATCGGCGGATCGCTACGATCCACGGGTCGACGAGCGGTGAACTGGTTGACGACAAATATTTGTATTCACATCGATACTGCCAATGAGACGGTGAACCATGTCACCACCCGTCGATCCACGGATTAAGGCGATCCGCAGATTGATCTTCGTTTTGGAAATCGACCGATACCTAGCCTTAGCTGTTACAATACCTGTCTAAAAGGATCCCACAAAATGGATCTACAGTGCATTCCGCTTGAAGATATGAGCTGAGAATGCTTCACACTCTTCCATTTAAATACACAGATAACCTTTAATTTCTATGCCGAGAATGAAGCTTTCGACCGAGTTTTCATTGTTGAAAGAATTCTGAATTCACTCTGAGCACACTTGGGAGCATTCTTAGCTCATATCTTCAAGTGGAATGAGAAGTAAGCAAGGCATTTAACCTGGTCAACTTCTGAGTAATTGACTAACGGTGCTTACAAATTTTTACTGTCTGGTGCTGAAACTGTATCTTGAAGCAAATTTTGTAATGTATTTTCCTGTGCACGTCTGCGAATGATGTTACACAGGCCGAGGGGGCTGGAAAAGTATGTTTATTTTCTGACAGTGTTTTTCCCGGCATATTTTTTACCCTGCATATTCAAGGACTAGAAATGTCCAATAATGTTTTGCCATCCACAGGGTTCCCACAAACTGGGAAAGTCAGGAAATGACATCAAAAGTCACGGATTTGCTCAAAAATATGCAAAAAAAGTCAGGGAAAATCGGGGATCGTAAGGATCACCAGGAGCCTTAAAATGATCAAGAATTGTTCCAAAATGAACACCCAAATTTCAAAATTTCTTCAGTTTCAGCAAACTTTCGCAAGCGAAGTCGGTGTGAAATTAGACAACATTTGTCTTTTACATTTCAGGGGGTGCGCCGTGGTTGCAGGTTCACGTCCTGCACCCTGTAAGGGAGATCGGTCGGCCGTCTGACGACTAACCTACCGACCAAGATAACCACAACCTTCTGTTTGTGTTGTCCTTGTGCCGTTTTTGTGCTGTCTTGTCTCGTCCCCCTCTTTTGGAGTTGCCAGCTATCGGTCAACCTGGAAGGGGTTATTTGTTGCATGCTTTGTGTCACCACAATACTCAACTTACCGCAGGTCGGCTGCGGCCATGAGTATTGCATGGCGGAAATCAAATCAAATCAATTTGTCTTTTACATTTCAGGCATTCTTTTACATGGCCCACCTGGCACAGGGAAGACTATGATTGCAAAAGCAGTTGCAGCCGAATGTGGGTTCGGCTTCATTTCGGTCAAGGGACCAGAGATTTTGAACATGTACGTCGGCCAGAGTGAGCAGAACATCAGAGAGGTAATTATTGTCAAGAACCCAATAGCTACTACCAAACAGAGGAGTCGGAACAACTGGTTGGGAATCGGAACGGAACTTCTCAAAATTACGAAAATTCGGAATTCCGAAAGTCTGAATTTTGCGAAAATTTCGGAATTCCAAAAAATCGGAATAATTGTGTCGAAACTTTCGGAGGTGTGAAAGTTGGCATTTTTCTTAGGGTGGAGAATTCCATTGTTAATTATTTTCAATGTGGTGGAGATATTCCTCATGGCAACACAAATCAAAACATGCGAGTGAAAATGGCTCCGATCCCCCATTTTGATTCTATGGGTCCCCAAACCTAAAAAAATAGCCCCGTTCAGTGAACAGGGTCGAATTATTTTCAAAATTGACATGGAGTAACCAAACTTTCATAGGTAATTCCTCGTAATGATTAGGACAACTTAGGAAATGCTCTCCGACTTCCCATTTTTGGTGTTACGGATCCCCAAAACACCTAAAATTGGCCCACAGATTCGAAGGCATAGGGTCGAATTTTCAAAATCAACAAGGGGCAGTCAAAGTTTCAGAACCGATTCCTAATCGCGATTGGAATGAAAGGTAAAGGCGACTGAAATGGTCTTCCACCTCCCACTTCGGTTTTGGGGGGCCCTTAAACTCCTGAAAGCGGACCAATTCTTTCCGAGAAAAAAGGAATTTTTGCACTTTTTTCCGGAAAGAATTGGCACAGTATCAGGGGTTTTAAGGCCCAAAAAACCGAAATGGGGGGTCGAAAAGCAATTTGCATCTTTATCTTTCATTCCAATAGCGAAAAAGGAATCTTCTGAAGATTTGTTTCCCACATGTCGATTTTGAAAATTTGCCCGTATTCCTTCGAATGTACCTGTGGGCTAATTTTTGGTCGTTTTGGGGTCCATGACACCAAAGTGGGGGGGGGGGCGGAAGAGTCTTACATGTGTCATTTTTTGGTTCTAATCACTGTGAGGAATTTATTCTGAAATTGTGGTTTCTGTGTCTATTTTGAAAAAAATCGCCCCTCTTCCCGTAATGGGGCGATTTGGGGGCGGGGGGGGGGGGGTTAGGGGACACAAAAAATCAAAGTGGGAGGCCGGAGCAATTTTTTCGACGTAAATGTTTTGATTTGTGTTACCATGAGGAATATCACCTGAAAATTTCTCGGTGTTGTTTTGGAACACCCTGTAATGAAGAGAAAGCGACACCCCAAGTTCATGGACACCCCAGCTCGGCGTCCATGATGACCGTGGCATTTGCAAAACGAAAACGCAAAATTGTTGAATGACAACAATCACGTTGCAAATGAAAATGAACTGCTTTTTTGAAGAATTTTTGGTCTGTGCTGCCATACTCTTAAATTCAGTTTAGAAATAATCCAGTAGATGGCAGCACGTGTATTCGCATTTTTGCTGCAGACATTTTGATGAATGTTTCTTTCACTGGCTCTTTTCGATTTTTCTGTTGCTGCCTACTGCAGGTGTGCTTCCTTGTTTCAAGGATGGAGTTGTCCTCTTGACTAGATTTATGTTCCACGAGATTCTTGTTGTACCAAAAGTCATTTGTTCACGTTTTAAATTCCGGCCATGTTCTTTTGGAATGGTAATTTTCTGGTTTGTCTCTGACCTCTCCCCAATTGCGAGTAATACTTTCGCCTTTTACTAAAGTATTCCGTGTGGAGGGGTCATTAATGAGTCTATAAACGAATTTGTTGTGGCTGGTGAAAACCGGCTGGTTAACTAGAAGGAAAACTAGAAAATTCAGAAAAGGTGTTGTGAGTGTTTTAGGTACTTTGGGTAATCAAAAAGTCAAGCGGCAGTTGTGATGTGATTTTCCTGCTCCGAAAGTCGTGTCGTGATGCGGTTCCCCTTTGAACCTTTGGCCACTCTCCACCGATAAATCTCATTACCCTTCACCTGCTTTAGACCTTTTTTCAGAATCATTTATCCAATCAGGATTTGATACCTTCGTGTGTTTTTCTTCCTCTGGGATTTCCATTTTGCCAGATTCTCTTCGATCTCATTCCATTATCTTCATGAATGCCTGAGGCACAAATGACTATCTTGGTGTCATTTTGTTGCTGTTGTGCCTGCCCAGCTGCAGATGGTGGCAAAATGGCCAATACACTTCTCTTCACATTAAGAAGTGTTCCTGCACACTCGCAATTTGTATACAACTACATCAGATGTGCTCCCAATAATGAAAGAATTAAGCCCAAAACACCGCTTCGGCACCATTTATTGACCTCTTAATCATCAAAAAGCCTGAACGTGTGGGGGGATACTGTTCCCAAACCCACTGGCAGAGGATCTGCCCCTTGGAATCCTTCTGGGACTGGACCCTAGACCCCAATTGGGAGGGAAGGTAGCTTTCAGCCACAAGACGGTGTGCCTGCGGTGCCCAAACTCTCTCAGCGTGACCCTTCACCGCCATGATTGTACCTCATCTTAAGAGCGATCAAGGTAGTGTCCCATCCTTGTCAAGCAGTCTTTCTTACTTCAACGGGTGGATTTGTGGTCGTGGTTTTTCAAGGTTTGGTGGCAATCCCACCTCAGTTTCCTTGCCCTTTCACCACCCTTCCCGATTCTTAAAAAGAAGGAATTTTTATCAAATCATTATTCTGAAAATGCACCCTATTTTGCAGAACACTTGCAAAGTGAGTTCAGTGAGCAACAGTGCCCCTGAAGCAGACTTTTGTCGCTTCTTTTAGGTTTCCTCCTTAAGTTGGAGGGCCTTCCTTAATCCTTTTGGAGGCTCCATTGGAACCATTGAAGGCTCCATTGGCAAGGAGAGTAGGGAGTGGAAAGGGTTTTGCAAGTTCAAATTTCTCTGACACCATGGAATGATCTACTGAGGATCCAGCCTCAATCCACACTGCATCATTCAACGGAAACAACTGACGCCGAATTTCATTCTGTCCGTTGCTGTTACACTTTACTTTTTCACTCCAGGTGTTTCAAAATGCACGTGGCATCAAGCGTTGCATCATCTTTTTTGATGAACTTGATTCCATTGCACCGTCGAGAGGACGAAGCGGAGATTCAGGTGGTGTTATGGACCGGGTGGTGTCTCAGTTACTGTCCGAAATGGATGGATTGGTGCAATCTCAAGGAGAAAAGTAAGTCATATTCAATGTCAGTCAGCATTCCACAGCTGTCGATAGCTTGCGTTTTTTTGTCCAGACTGTTTGCGAGGATGGGTGAAAACGCCCTGATTCTGTCAAGCCTGTGACCTTATTCTTAAACATGGGAACTGTTC
>JASGXE010008912.1:0-16227 GCA_030068105.1 Sinentomon sp. SZTP_YWyxl
TGAAACTGGAATCGAAGGGAGTGGGCAAGCTGTTGATCAGCAGGGTCAGGTGTCTTACTGCATGCAAAAAAATAGCAGGTAAAAACAATGAAATAAAAACACTTATCAGAGTTGCTGCAGCGGAGTCCAAAAATTCAGCGATGAAAAGCGGAAGACTGGAAAGTACAGGGTCGGCAAGAAGGTCGTCGCTGATCTGCTATATTTGGTACTGATCCATGAAATTGGCAACGTTCGAAGAAAACCCTGCATCTGGGATGGCGGCATGGTTATCTTCATCCACTGGGCTGGAGTATGCAGAAGCTGGACCGCGTTGCGGTGGTGTGTCCACCTTCCGACGCCTGTGGCCAAAATCAGTTGTTCTGACGTGGTGATTGGACACTGCAGCTTCGTGAAGAGAATATGCTATGTGAACACAGCCTGATTTCGAGGGATGAAGACCGTCATACTTCAATCCTTCCAATGGAAAACCGCTGTTTAAGTTAAGAAAGATCACTCGGTAGAGCATTGCCAGTCGGAAGGTATTGTTGTTCATTTGATGAATGATTCGGGGATCGACGTTCTGTCTGTAGATCACACCCGACAAGAACAATCTGGTGTGTGGAAAAAATCTTTTGAATTGTCCAATCAGTACAGCCATGTCTTGTTGGATTTTTTGGCGCGGATGCCTTTTGGAGATATCATTGGTTCCCACGTGTATGAGAATGTTCTTGGGAGCGAATGAGAGTTGATCACCGGTTTTTTCAGAAAGAGATGGAGCAAGCTTTGTGATATCACTTATGACCGCACCCGGAACACACACGATGCAATATTTGGTGGGCGAGAGCAAAGAGCTGAGCTCTTTCACCATTGAGTCTCCAACAATCCAGGAGTCCGCCAGGGCATTGCCATGGATTAGGGCCCGCCTCCAGGATTTTCCCAAATGAGGTTGACGGGTCTCAATATCCAACAAACATGGTATCTTGGGAATATGCCCGTTATCGGATGAACTGACTGTTGACATGGCTGGGGTTTTGACCATTTCCGGCAATGTTGGAGAAGTGCTGTTCACTGCTGTGTTCATTTGGGGCACCAAATAGCTCGTTTGGGGGATCGAGCAGTTCATATTTCTAAGAGGCATGGATCTGGCCCCTGAGGAGCTCGTTGGAAGAGGGATTCTGGAAGTTACTGCATTTTTGCTGCAACCGGGAAACATGGCAACATCACCAGAAGGATTCGGCAGAGAACTGACTTCCGCAAGAGGTGGGACAGATTTTAAACTGGAAATACTGTCCTTGACTTCACTGATTTCGATGACAAGGTTTGAGAGCCTGAGTTCAATTTCATTCACCTTAGTGGAGCAAGAGTTTAAGGATCCACCATTTGTGTTGACAAATGTGAAGAACAAGTCTTTCAGTTCGGCAATATTGGCTTCAATTGTGGCGATCTTTGAGCTTTGGTCAGTCAAAGTCTTTGACAAACCCGGAGATTGCCCATGTCTTAGCGGTGTTGTCAGTACGGCTGCGCTTTTGGCTACGGCAGGACTTTTGACAACAGCAGGACTTTTAACTATGGCTGGGCTTTTGGCAACTGAGCAGAGAGAGCACAACCAGTTTGGGGAGTCGAAGTCCTCAGCTACGCCAACACATTTAGTGTGGAACCAGACGCCACAGTTCTTCTTAGCGAAAGACGTGCATTTTATCATGGAGCCGCCAGCGGCTGAGTACACACGGCCAAATGCACAGTTTGTGAGACAGTAGGACGATTTTTTGCTTGGAGGCATGATGAATCGCAATGTACAGTTTTGGATCGAAAACGAAGGTTGGTATGAGTGCACTGTCCAGGAACTAAAACACTGCAATGATGAAGGCGGCAATTTATCGGAGCACACGGTATATCAGTCAGTCTGCAAACGACGAGCAAAAATTTCACACCTTACACGAGCGTCATGATGTTTTGCAGTGCCGACGCCAACCATTTTAAATGGCTCCTGAGTTAAAACCGAGCTTAATGAATGTTCGAAAACGTTTAGTAAGGAGTGAATACTGCTGCGTCGTTTGTGAATCTCCGCCCTCACATGCCAACTTCCTCGGCCAGTTTTGTGGTCCTTTCCTGATGGTACTTCAGAGTAATTGCCTGCGCCACGTTTTACTCAAGTGGTATCAAGTGGTTCCAAACCATTCAGCTTCCAAGACCATTAACGATACAAGATCTTACTGGCTTTGCCGACTACAATGAGATGAACCTTCAGTTAGGCTGCCGTCTGGAAATGCAACCCGGGATTTGTTTGGATTTCTCAATTCCAAACAAATCGCCAGAATTTCGACCAATCAGGTGCTTACCCAAATTAAAAACCGCGTTTACGACAACTAAAGCTGTTCTAACCTAACCTAACCTAACCCAACCCAAGCTTTCGTCTTCCTGGTGTCAACAACTTCCACTGATGTAAAAAAACATTTCGGTTTTTTAAAAAACAAAAATATAAAATTTTTACCCCAGGTATAGGATTCGAACCACCACCTCCAGCGGCAGCAGGCTGTCTGGACCACTCGGCCACAGAGGCTGCTGCCGGAAATAGCTTCGCAAAGGTGTATTCGTGAAACTGTTTTTTAATTGCGTCATTACGATTTTGGTCGCATCCGATTGGTCGAAATTCTGGGGATTTGTTTGGAAGTTCGAAATTAGCACCCGGGAGGTTTCTCTCAACATCACAAGAAATTCAACGCGAAATATGCATTTGATCTCATTCATCAACGAAACCGATTTCTTGTCGCAAAAAAACAATTCGCTTCTTCTGCTGCTTCTTCGACCTGTTTGACGATGAAGAAGTTGCCAGCAATGCGGCCGGGATCGTCATGCGAACTGGAGATAGAAGATTCAGATCAGACAATTGTGGCAAATCAAGTAGCGGATAACAATGTTTCCTAAATGCCAGCATCCATTCCGCAAACATGATAATCCAAACTTCGTTTCTTCTGGGCCAACGTAAACATTGTGAATTGCACAACATCCCCCATTGGAAAACACAGGTTTTCAAAAGGGACACTTTTGACGGGAACAAAAATTTTGAATGATAAAGAATTGACGAGGGTATTGTATACTGGTGGCGGAAAAAAATTACCCATATATGTGAAAAACTTCCATTCTTGAGATTTTATCAAAAACTCCATGCTGTAGAAATAAAAGACCCTCTTTCATCACTAATGTCAAAATCTGACACCTCTAGAAAGCTCCGTTGCAATTTGGCGCTTTATTTCTACCAAATGCATAAGAGTAAAAAGAAAGAAAAAAAAGTTTCGGAGGCAACAATCAAATGGGAAAAACACATGTATGAGTAATCTTTTTCCGCCGCCACTATACCTCTTACTGATCATTGAATTTCGGCGGATATGGATTGTTCCGTGATTCGAATTGGAAACGGAAACACGCACATAGAAGACGCACTAAAGTGCCATATGGAATTCAAACTCAGCCCAGCGATTATTCATTTCAGCAGACTGCACTTCAAGAAAAGAATTCGTAATAATTGCTTTGAATTGAAGCAATTCGGTGGTTTTCTCTGTTTCGGGAAAATCCACGTTTTCTGGCATTTTTTAAATTGGCCCGCAAATTGAAATTGTAAAGCTTAATCGTTAGATTTTTCCTTTAAACAATCATGACCAAACAGTAATTATTTTCCACATACACGAACACATCAAAAACCTCCGCAATATCAATACATGCAACCATTCTGAGAAAGAACAGAAAAAGTTAGCAGAACGTGGCATTATGCATGAAACTTAATCGAACTGTAAACGCGCATATTTCCGCATGCATGTTTCCGCCACACTTAGCACTCTGGATCGTTTTCTGTTTTTCAAAGCAACAATCATTAACCACTAAAAATTAAGAGTCATTATGGAAACAATGTCAGAGTTTCCATCGAATTCCAAGGTCTTGTTTATTATACAATCTTGAGAGGTCTGCTGATATCTTCAATGATACAACATTGATTATTGATGATATGCAAACAGAGATGAAACAAAATAACTTTGTGTGAAGAACAAAACATAAGGTTCCAGAGATAAGGTATCAAAACGTTTTTACATATCGCAATTTGACCTTGACGGCAATTGTACACAACCGCGCAGCCAATTTTGGCGAAACATATCGCGGTAATTAATTAAATATTTCATTCATTCAAAAGCAGCAACACAAAACCATTTTTGCTGGGTATACGTTGAAATAATTGACATGACATTACTTCGTGAAACAATTTAATCCATTTCCCTTACTACAGTGATGTCGACAATTTTAAGTTATTTTGGCAAATGAAGAGGAATTCATTGAAGGCTCTTTGTCGACAATTCGGTTTTTACCTCCTCGATTGCGATTACAGAAAAAGAAGAAACCCGTTTAAAGACTGGGACTGGAATTGGGAGAGTGGAATGCTTCTCGAAGTTAAGACAGCAATTTCGGGGATTGGTCATCGCCGAAACCCTACACTACGAACAACAGTTGCACGGTTCACTCAAGATCATTCCTCCATGTCATCTACATCTATCGTCCGTGATGAAGTGATGCTGCAGGTCAACGAAAACGCCCCCAGACTTCCTGCCAAAAGCTCTGCTCCTTGGAACCCAGCAAGGGGTTACGCCACAAACTCTTTGGTCAATTGCCATTGACTGTCCGTGACCTCTTGGATCCAGAACAGTGTCTCAGTGTTGATCCCGTAATTTCAAAAGTGCAATCTTGGAAGTCTACTAAGTGATCCCCCGGATCAAGGATGGTGTCTCAGTGTTGATTCCCAATTTCGAATATTCAATCTCAGCAGTCTAGCTAGTGATCTCATGGATGCAGAAGGTGTCTCAATTTGGATCCCGTAATTTCGAAAATCCAATCTTGGCAGTCTATTCGTACCTGGTGATATCTTGCATCCCGGATCTCAGTGTTGATTCCACAACTTCGAATACCAAATCTCAGCAGCCAAGCTAGTGGTCTCTAGATCCAGAAAGTCTAAGTATTGATCCCGAAATTTCAATCTTGGCAGCCTACCAAGTGATCTCCTGGATCCCAAACAATATCTCAGAGTTGATTCCGCAATTTCGAAAATCCAATCTCGGGAAGCCGCGGCGTCTTCCTTTGCCATCGTCATTGACCTTTTCCAACAGACACTTGAGGACCACTTGGCCGGTTTGCTGAAATGCAGATAAAATTATAAACAGCCATTTTAACACCAAGTGACGATTGATCACACTCCGATAGATCTCCCATCAAAACCCGTTTCAGGTGTCATTCCTTAGTTATCAGAAACAAGAAAGGCTCAGATGCTTTAAGCGTGTTCCAAAAAATGTACGTTGAAATCAATCAATCTGGTTGTTCTAGAGTCTTGTAGTCAAATTTAGGCTTTGTCGTTCTTAGTAATTTCACATTTCCTGCTGATGATCCAGAAGTGTTCGGAAAAGAACCCATCTCAAAATTCCAAATCGCTTACTGTGATCAACTAACACACACTTCGTATGATGCTGTCTTTAAAAAACACCTTAATGAAAAGTCTAATCGTACGTGGAGTGATCAACCGGTGTGGCTTTATCAAAGGAGGGTAACCAAAGCAAAATTCCGTAAATGATACGAAAAAGGGTAACAGTTTCAAAGACCTGCCTACCGCCTCAACCTCCTCAACCGCCTCAACCTCTTCAACCTCCTCAACCTCCTCAACCTCCTCAACCTCCTCAACCTCCTCAACCGCCTCAACCTCTTCAACCTCCTCAACCTCCTCAACCTCCTCAACCGCCTCAACTGGATCCGCCAGAAATGTTGAAGCGGTTGAGGGGGTAGGTTCTGGCAAGGTGCGCATGTTGCATGGGGTTTGAATCTGTCGGCACTTGGAATGGAGAGGGGCAAAAACGCATGTGCTACTCCTTGCACTTGCGAAAACTTGAAGGGCGGTGCGCCCACAGGCCGGATCGCCAGTTTACAAACCTTGCCGTGACTTTAGATGGCAGGCCGAGGCCCCCAGCGAGCACTGCTTTTTCCGAGAGGGGACAGGGTTAATTCAGGTTCAGATACCTTTAGATAAGAAAAAAATATTTTTTCTTGCAAGTAATGGGCCCCAAACGAGAATTCTTGCGCGAAATGCTCTCAGCCATCTAAAGTCGCGGCAGGGTTTGTAAAAACGCGGCCGGGTCCTGTCCTGTTCGACATGATCAAACACACTTGCAAGCATAGCATTGGTCGTCAGAATGAATCGTCTGACTGTGGAGCAATGATATGAGAATGTTATGAAATGGGTGCAGGGATACTTCTTTCTCACAGAGTGAAATGCACACACTCGTCAAAATTTCAACGGTTTGCCAAACTTTATAGTCATTCCCGATGAAAACAATAAAAACACAACTTATTATTTTTTTCGCACTGAAAAACATTGAAAAAAAAAATCCCGACTGGCGCGATTGCTGTCGACCATCCCCGACGTCAGCCTCACCAAAAATAGATGCAATTATCGTTTCCATTTTCGCTGTACACCCTTTACAGAGGGAAAGGCAGATCAAGTTGTCATTTGCACAAAAAGGTTTCACATGTTTTGCAGCCGTATTGGCATTTGAATTGAGTATGCACACTGGTAAATGCGTTAAAAGTATTTTGCAACTGGAAAAACCATGCTTTCCCATCCATATGTTTAAACCATAAGCAACATTTTTAATCCATATATCTACATTCTAACACTGTCCTCTATTAACGTCGGATTCCACATACCTGACCAATGTCGCAATTGTTGCTGAAGTCAATGAGTGTCAAAACACTTGTTTCTGAGCAAAGTAGATCAGCGACAGCCTCTCCAATTGAGCCGTCTCCGTCTCCGTCGCCATTTGCTCGGTTTCCTGACAGATCGAGCTTCTTCAAACCGGGATGATGCTTTGCTGCACTTAGCATGGCACAGAACCCAGACGATCCAATCCTATTGAGGCTCATTCGGAGATCCGACAGGGAGGGGACGGTGTTCAACTGGCAGGCTATTGCAGTTGAACCTCTGTCGCCTGGAAATAGGCAAATTGAGGGTTGGAATGTCAGTGGTATGGGTGTGGCAAATGTTCACACCAGTCTCATTTGAATTAAGCTCCAAAGCTGCACTTGATCTTTTCGCACATTTCGCTTTTTATTTTGCATAATAGCGGCCGGAAAATGATGGGGCATGTAAAATCGTACCCGCCGTTACTGCAGGTTTAACTAACCGTGTTTGGCTAGTGGTAATATGAGGTGCATTGCATAATAGAGGTGAATTTCAACGCCATAATAGAGGTGCATTGCATCATGGAGGTGAATTGCAACACCAAATACGTTTTGTAAGCACGCATGTTTGAACATTTAAAAGTGTTGTCAGCGGTAAGGCAAAAGAAATTGCAACCAATACTCGTTGATGGTTAAGTGTACTCAATCGGTCGACGCCATTGGAGCAGAGGGAAGTTCAGGCCAATCAGTTTTTGCAGTGTTTATATTGTCTTAACAATTCTGAAAGCATTTTGAGAAAAAATTATTTGGTGTTTGTAAAGATTTCTGCTCAAGAAATTATGCAAAAACGACATTGTGACTGTTGTTAGTTTGAATTTAGGTAGGTACTACCCCGGTTATGGAGGTCTCTATAGGTAGGTACCTTCTATCCTTCTTCAGTCTAAGTATACAGCGTTAAAAAAACAAGAAAAAGCTTTTAAGGAAGTAATTGATGATTTGGAAAGCTTCCTTTGAGCACAGCATGGTATCTCATAGACTAACTTTGGATCTTTTCTTGCCAATGCTCGAACTCCTCTTCGATATTCTCCCGTCCCGCATGATCTTTCAACTGCTCATCTCATCTTCTGAAGTGTCATCAGGGGTCTGCTGAGGCGAATGTCGGGAATTGAAGCACAAATTAAAAACTTGGAGTCAGTTGATAATAAAACATCGTCAAATTGGTAAAAAAACCTCTCCTCAACTTCAGCTCACGTTGTCCCAATTTGACGATGTTTTTGTCAACTGACAGCAAGATTTTAATCTGTGTTTCAGTTCCCGATATTCGCCTCAGCAGATATATCGTATGCGCCACGAGTCTCCCGTCAAATGGTCGAATAGGGTTTGCATGTTTTCTCCCACCGTGGCTGTGAAATTGAGGCTTCGTGCGGCAAGGTGGCTCTCCTCACGTTTGTGCTCTGCAGCCAGAGTGAAGGCAGGATGTTCGAGGTTGGCGTGTTTGCTCTGAAAATTGTGATTTTGGTGGCAACATGACGGCAGCATGAGGCACATCAACGACCAGTGGTTGATTCTTGTTTTTTTTTTTGTTTTATTTATTTGAGACCAGCATAATAGAGATCAGCATAATCGTTCGGTGGAAGTGGCCAACAGTAACGGCTACTCGAGATTCCGACTCCAAATAACCAGTCACGATGCTTGATGCACAGCTACGGGATGACAGAATTCACAAAACATGATTGTCCATATGACGGGAAACTTACGGCGCTTACTGTATACATGATGATATACTGCGCGGAATATGAGCAGTTGAAATATCTTGGGAGGGGAGAATTTCGAAGAAGAGTTCGAGCATTGGCAAGAAAAGATCCAACGTTAGCCTAAGACTAATCAAAATTAGCGAATATCGAACATGCAAGAACGTCAGTTTCGCATGTATCGTCATTTTCTTTCCATGACTAAACTTGCTCTATAGAGCAGAGCAGATACGCCGGCTTGAAGATAAAATACTGAGCATCTTCTCATGAATGCTTGTTAAGAAACCACTATTCCTTCCTTGCTGACAATGAAAGACCGGTTGAATTTCAGACTCAGCACAGAAATAAAAGTTTCGCTGTATGAAATGAAATTTGTATTTCTGTTTCGCTTTCTTTAATGAGACAAAATTTGAACATGAAAAAGGCTTCAATATGTTGACGGTAATCCTTCTGGCACTTTGCAAGAAAATTAGAAGGAAGATATGGCATTGGAATCCCCCACCTACCGATTTCGTTATTGGACACGTGCAGGCTCCGAAGGCTTTTCGGTGCAGTCGACAAATATTCGGCGACAATCACAGCTCCATCATCTGATAAATCGTTGAAGGAGAGATCAAGGAGGACGAGGCAATTGTTTCGGTTGAATGCCGGAAGCTCCTTGAGGATGGTGGACGCTATCTTGGCTGTCATTCCGCTCTGAGTAATTCTTAAAAACGGAGAACGGTTTGAAAGCATGTTGAGCCGCGTCAGAATGGACAGATTTTTGTCGGCAGACTTTTTCAGATCGTTTGTCCAAAACAGTTTGTCACTCCCAATAATGGGCAAAGGAGAACATTGGAGCCTTTTATCATTGGCCGTTGTTTCGAGTGATTATCTGTTTTGGACAGACGATCTGAAAAAGTCTGCGGACAAAAATCTGTCCATTCTGACGCGGTTTTGTACAACCAAAATTCGTCGCCGCTGTTTTATAAGAAAAATCCCGTACCTTATGGTTCTTCCGAACAAAGCAGAGTTTTTGAAAACCTGCTGTGAAAATAACAATTTTTCTTTGCAAATATCCAGGTCTTTCGTGCAATAATTTTATGTGGCATCGGCGACGTTTAAAAAGAATCTGTCTGGATGGCTTCCTTTCTCCGGAAGCATGACTCCTTTGACGCGCATGAAACATTTTCTGTCATTCTGTTAACACAGTTCCACCGGCCCGCTATATGTTTGACAGAAAACCTCCACGTTTTTCGCCGAGATCGGAGATGAAGGTAATTATTGTTCTGATCACACCGTCACCAATGTTGGCGACTTCAAAATATGTTGAAATTAACGGATAAAATGTCTGGTTATCTTTGAAACGTGGTCAGCAACACTGTCTACGTCGATAACGTGGACAGCAGATTAAGATGTCACCGGTTCGAATCCTGTTACCTACGGACAAAGTCTTTCATCATATCGAGGCAGTTGCGAATGCTGGCTAACAGATGGTACTCATGCTCGCCCATTTCCTGGCGGCAACAAGCCGACAAAAATCATTGACCGCTCAGTTAATTTAGTCCATCGCCAAAGGATCTAGAATCGAGATTGCATCCTTGTGATGCATTCCTGGGTTCTGGATTGCCCCTCTGGTTTACAATTCACAACTGGAGTTCTGAATTATTGTCCCCGGTTATGAATTCTACGGTTATGAATTCTACGCGTTGCTATTTCATTTTGTGCCAAGAATTTTCTCAGTGCACTGGAATCACGAAGAAGTGCATGGTTCTTGTGCACCATTACACTAGAACCACATGTGCACATTGTGCGCAAATGGTCTTGAATCATGATTCTCTGCTCAGGCAACCTCCACGTTTTCAGAGAATGCACCTTGAAGAAGTATTATTCGTTAAAACAAATAAACCTCAATTTTTCCAAGTTGCTGCATCCGTTCCGCAGTGCCCTGGCCAGCTTTTCCCCATCGTTGTTCGTCATCTGCATCATGGCCCAGGTGAACGACATCGAACAGCGATAGGTCCTGTAGCTGAGACGAAGGTCGACCAGCAGCGGTAGACTGAGCAATACCGAACTTAGGTCCATGTGATCGAATGGAGGAGCCTATGTGCATTGAGAAAGGAAGGTCAAAGGTAAAGAAACGAAAGTTCAAAAACACATCTCTAACCAGCAGCGTATTTTCGTACCTCGTGGCTTGCACTGGTTCCCATCAGAAAACCGAAGTTAAGCAACGTTAGGCTTGGATAGAACTTGGATGGGAGATCACCCTTGTACCCCAGGTTGTGCTGGTGGAAGGGGGCTTAGTGGCCAAGCCCCTCGTCTCCTTCGGATGAGACGTTAGCAGGAGGGCCCGTGTGCAGCATCACACTGTACACGTTAAAGAACACCTGGTTCCAAGTCCATGAGAGGCTGGCAGGTAACAACACAGCCTTTACAACAATGCCAGTACCCAATTGATAAGGGTCGGACATTGTACAAGTTTCAGAAGCTGATAACAACAGTCCAGCAATAGACCCCTCGCAAGAGACTCTGCAGACCCCTCGCAAGAGACTCTCCAGACCCCTCGCAAGAGACTCTGGCCCTTGGAACTGCACTGGAGCTCCGCACCAGCGCTCAACAATAAAAAATGTCACCGCCCCCAGACCCCACGACTGGGATCTTATAGCAAATGTAAGGCCACATGGGCGCCATGCCTTTCCTGTTGACAGGGTTGATTCAAGGCACGAAGATTTCGCACTCTCATCGGGATTTTATGAGAAAAACACCCGATAGCTGAGGCGTTGAAGGAAGCCTCTGAAGAAAGAATCCGAATGCAACCACAGTTGAGTGAAAGAAAGGTTGCTGAACTCTGCTGGATGATTTTGCTGGAATTTTATAACCGCCGCTGGGCGGCAGGTCGATCGTATTTCGTACAAACATCGCCGCATTTTCGATGCTTGGCTGCAGAACTCGCAAAGACATACCTACCTTCCAATTTTCTGTCAGGTTTTCCGACCAGTGTTCGCTCCTGTCCAATCCACAAGGCTGCAATTGCGTCAGGTGCAGATGTTTGACGTGTGGCCTGCACACTTCCAGCAGGACTCTCAGGTCGTCTGACAGGAATTCACTGCTCTCTAGTTCCACGATCTCCAGGACCTTGCCAAGATGTTTATCGAGGTAGTATTCCAGCCAGGAGCGAGTGTCAGGATACTCGCGAATGTCGCACGCCTGGTGAAAACGGGTGGAATAAAAGTTCTTCATGGGATTTTAATGTTATAAATCTACCTGCCGCAGTTTTGAAGCACGGAAACCGAACTTGTAAAGGCTAAACCGCGATAAAAAAGTGTGTGGAATTTCCCAGATGTACAACAATTCGAAATGTGCCTGGTGCCTTTTTCTTTGCGAAATTGCTAGGAAATTCAGACAACACTGTTTCAAAAATAAGAAAATGGCTATTGTTACCATTCCCTCGTGACATCACTTCATCTCTCTTTTTTTTTTTGTAGCGACCTTCCGATCGCCAGTGCGCAGTGTCCTCACGATTAAACCACCCTCGATCTAGAAACTAACGGACAGTATCCATATGCATCTTCTTCTCCAGTAATCCTCCTGATCCATCAAGTATTTCACAGCGATTGGAAGGTCAAGATCTAAAGGCAGGTGTCTGGCGATGGCTTCTAATTCGGCAGGTGACAGAGGCAGGGAGTGGCGGCTATTGGCAATAGCTACAAAAGAAAAACGCAGTTAAAGGCACCGAATTGTTTTTTGTGTTAAGCGGAAGTGTTCAAGGGAGTTCGCACTCGTCTTTTGCGGAAATTTGATAAGGGACTCACGAGGGACATAAAAGGAAAAATAAGGGACTCCCACAAGCAGGTTCGCTGGTGTCCCTCATTAGCACAAATCAACAAGCGCCAAAACACGGAGCAGAGATCGTGCAATATGTACCTATGGTGCCGCGCTGCAGCTGGGCGTAAAACCCAGTCAGTGAGGACCAGATAAAAAAAACTCCCTCCTTGAAGCCCACAAGAGCTTCGGGCAAAATAAAGTGAAGATGTGAGAAGAAATCTTTAAGGAAATCATTTTACCATGTCCTCTCATTTGGCATCTGCCACATGCCAACAGTTGGTAGGCCTACTGCATTGTGCTACCAGCACGCCAGAGCACCATCATCCCCATGTATTTTTGGGTAAAACTACAAAATAAGCTGCATTTGGGGAAATCATCTTCCGGGACGCGTTTTCACAAACCCTGCCGCGACTTTAGATGGCAGAGAGCGTTTTGTGCAGGAATGCTCGATTGGGCCCTGTTTTTCGCAAGAAAAAAAATGTTGATTTTTTCTTTCCTAAAGCTATCTGAACCTGACCTAACCCTGTCCCCTCTCGGAAAAGTCAATGCTCGCTTGGGGCCCCGGCCCGCCATCTAAAGTCGCGGCAGGGTTTGTAAAATGGTTTCCGAGGACATGATTTACGTTGTGCCTTTCCATTTTTCTCGATTAAAGCTAACCTCATTGACTTACCTCACTTTGCCTCACATCACCTTGCCTCACTACGCCTATTGTTTGCTGGCAACCTCCGTTGAAGATTTGCCATCTCTCTGATAACCTCAGAAACTCAATAAAAAAATATTTTAAAACTTTGGTCGTCGGCTGGATTTTGACTCTGGCCATTGAACCAAAATGCTGTTGAAAGAGAGCCTGGGTTTTATTTCGAAAAATTCTTTGACAGATTCAAAACTGACGTTGATTTGGGTCAACTAGCAGTGACCGTTCAGTTTACGATGGAAACGAGAGCAAGGACGAATTGGTTTAGGAACAGTAGCCAATTTGCCTTACCTTCGAAAGACGAAGCGATGACCCTCAGGGAAAGCTCCGATAATTTTGGCACAAGCTTCGACCGCCATTCCGTCTTGTCCTCCGCCCTCAAAACACGACCAACGGCTGTCCTTCCGCGAGAACGATTCCCGATGCCGTCCTGGTCCCTGACGTTCTGTCCTTTACCAGAAAAGGATTGTCCTTCACGGAAGAAAACTTGACGAACGTTGGTAAGGTCGGATTCAAGGAACTTCATGCTTGCCATCCGTGCAAGCAAAGCGGAACAAACCGACTGGGAACGCGTCTAAAAAAATGAGACTCTTGTCTCAGAGAACGTTTTACGACGAATCTCAGTCTCAGAGAACTTTTTGCCACGAATTTCAGTCTCAGAGAACTTTTCGCCAGGAATTTCAGTATCAGATAACTTTTCGCCAGGAATTTCGGTCTCAGAGAACTTTTTTCCATGAAATTCAGTCTCAGAGAACTTTTTGCCACGAAATTCAAAGACCAACAAAAATTTCTTGGCATGACCACCAACTCAAAACAAGAACTCTTCATAGCCGCGTCAGAATGGATAGATTTTTCCCTTCAGACTTTTTCTGATAGACTGTCCAAAGAAGATTGTCACGACCAACAATGTGCAAAGTAGAAAATTGGAGCACTGACCATTGTACATTCTTGCCAAAATCTGATTTGGACGGACGATATCAAAAATTCTGATGCAAGAAATCAGTCCATTCTGACGTAGCTTTCCAATTTTTACAACCTAACTTTGAAAAAAAAACCTTTTTTTCAAAAATCTTTACAACCTAACTTTTAAAAAAAAACTTTTTTACAAAACTTTTTACAATCCAACTTTTTAAAAAAAGCTTTTACAAAAATTTTTACAACCCAGCTTTGAAAAAAAAAACTTTTTTACAAAGATTTTTACAACCCAACTTTTAAAAAATACCTTTTTACAAAAATTTTAACAACCCAACTTTTCAAAAAAAAACTTTTTTACAAAATTTTTTACAACCCACTTTCCATAAATACGTTCTCCAATTCAATTCCTTTTGATGCTTGCTGTTGGGCTTTTTCGGAGCGTCTTGGAATGAGGCTCTTTTCACGCTTTTGATTTCTATTTTTTGTCATGTTTAAATTTGCTGAAATTTTTACAAATAGAACGGGGCAAAAAGCTCCAAAATTCGCAAGACAATTCAACATTCAAGAAAAGGCTGCCCTGTTATCAAACAACCCACACAAATCACTCAATGATATTGATGAACATCAAAAGAACGCAGGTAAGCAGATGCAACCCCATCCCGTGAAATCTTTTCCAGAAGACCGGCGAGTTGCAGCTGACACTTTTCACGCGACATACAACAGCGGTAGAAGATGGCAACGCCTTACGAATGCCAGCAACTGCTTGATTGATCGATATTTGGATGGACAGCCGACATTTTCCATGGTTACCTAAAAAGCAGGGTGATTCGCCATAACACTGGAAAAAATTGCGGCCAGGCTGTCTGTTATATCGCTGCCACTGTTGGCTGCGATGAGACGAAGAACCAGTCAGGGTTCCCACTCAATTTTCTTCTGAAAATTCCCTGATTTTCCTCGACCGAAATCCAAACTTTTCCCCGACCCTTTGAAGCAACACAAAAATGATAAAAAAAACTGGCAAAACAGGAAAAACATGACAAAAGTAAAATTGTTGTCAAAAATGTTAAAAATTGTAAAAATATCATAAATTGTAAAAAGTGTTGAAAATACCTCGTGAAAAAATTTGAAAAATCTGATTTGTTCATCTGGAGGCATAATCCCTGATTTTCCAGAAAGTGGGAACCCTGCCAGTCCTTCTCTAAACATGTTTTTCGCCTAACTCAATTCCCCTGTTTACTAGATAAACGAACTGCACCAAAAAACTCATCTGGACGTTCTTTGTGACCCACCCTGTACAATCGCATAACTGACACCTGCAGCCTGGCATCAGGGCAGCCACACAATGTGAGGAGTTTTTGCAGGAGCTTGAGAAATGAGGTTTCGGCATTCTGGCCGTTGGTGATCTTAGTTGAACCACCTCAAGCATTGCGACATTCGCAAAAATTACGACTTTTGCAGAAATTGCGAATTTGGAGTTGACGTCGTTGATTACCTGAATGGGTGTTGCCGTCGTTGATTACCTGAACCAATAACCGAACCTCATCTGACCGGATTTCCGAAAGCGTCTCCGACGTGGACGCAAAACACATCCCAAATTGGCAGTTCAGGTTAGGTGTGGTTCAGGTTAGGTTAGATTCAGAGGTTAGGTTCAGGTACCAACAACTCAACTCCCATTCTGATGTCACGACACGTCAACTCGAAATTCGCAATTTCTGCAAAAGTCGCAATTATTGCGAAATTCGCAATGCCTGAGGTGGTTCAACCAAGATCACCAAAGACCAGAATGCCGAGGTTTTTGGGTGCGGCGAGGTCAAAGGCGGCAGCAGCTCCAGGTTCCAAGGGGCAGAGCCCCATGCAGGGAGTTTGTTTTGGGGAACAGCGTCCCCCAACAGCTGAAGCTTTTTTTTTGAAAATTTAGGGGTCTCTGAAGGCACCCCTTGAGGCTTTCGTGCCTCATTTGCATTTCGTGCCTCATTTGCATTTCGTGCCTCATTAATTTGGAATTCGTGCCTCATTTGCATTTCGTGAATCCTTTGGATTTCGTGCCTCATTTGCATTTCGTGCCCCATTTGGATTTCGCGCCTCATTTGCATTCGTGCCTCATTTGCATTTCATGCTCATTTGCATGTCATGCCTCTTTGCATTTCGTGCCTCATTTGCATTTCGTGCCTCATTTGCATTTCGTGCCTCATTTGCATTTCGTGCCTCATTTGCAATTCGTGCCTCATTTGCATTTCGTGCCTCATTTGCATTTCGTGCCTCATTTGGATTTCATGCCTCATTTGTAATTCGTGCCTCATTTGCATTTCGTGCCTGATTTGCATTTCGTGCCTCTTTGCATTTCGTGCCTCATTTGCATTCCGTGCCTCATTTGCATTT
>JASGXE010008913.1:0-16907 GCA_030068105.1 Sinentomon sp. SZTP_YWyxl
TGGGCAAAACAGGCGAACCAAGAACGAGCTGGAGCTGTCTTGAAAGACAATGCAGTTCGAAACGATATTTGCACTCTGCCCAGTCCAAACAAAAACGATCGAAACTAAATTATTGAAAGAGCACCAATACCATCCAGCCAGGCAGCAATGTGTGTCGGTTTGTTGGTCGCAGCTTCTCTCAGCACAAGAATTTATGAATCGTGGGAACGAGTGCAGTGATTGAAGGGATTAACGTTTGAAAGAAGGGAACAATCTTGTTTCCATATTGAAAGGAGATTCCTTACGGTGAAATGAGCGGATTAGCACAACTGGAAATGAGGGAAAATGGGAACGGGGATATAAATTCGAAAGAGAAAAATTACGATCGCGACACGGATTCAAGGAACCATCGTATTTGCAAGCATCGACAAGACAGGTAGGGTCTTGCTTCCATTTTGAAAGATGATTCCGATTGCAAAAAGCTCATAGCATGGCATAACTGGAAAGGAAAATGGAAGCGGGAAAAATAAATTGAACTGGGAACTCATGAGGGAAAAAGTCGGATCAGGAAAATATAACGCGAGCGAAAGGGTCGCGATATACACCCAATTGAAAGGAAAGCGAATTTAAAAACTGTTTTTTTGCAAAAGATGAATTTGTGATTTCTTCATCCAGCATTCGAACTTTTGACCTTCTGCGGTGATGAAGAGGTAACCCACCTTCACAATTCCAGAAGGTCAAAACTCCGAACGCTTGATAAATAAAAAAAATCATGGACAACAAAAAGTGAGATTTGACTTGAACCAAGAGATGGATTTTGTTGAAACTTTTTGTCTTTGGAAGCTGAAGAATTGACTCACCCGTATACAATGAACGCCAAACCAATTTAACCAATTTTTTTTTTTGAACGTTTAACCAATTTCATCCAGAAGATAACCGGTTAGGAATCATTTTGTCTTCCGACATGATGCCAACACGCAAAACAGAATGGTATCGTGTCTTGGTATCTCCTCAATGAAAGTGGTGAAATAAACATCTGAATGAAAAGCTTTTGGAAACACTTGCTTTGGCGGTGTTTTACCCCCTGAAAGGTTTGGCAACGTTGTTCACAAGTGGGGTCGCTCATTTTTCAGCATCCCAACACGATGTTTCATCACATTCCAATTTCATTTTTTGTGGGCGACGCACCGCCATGTTTGGGAGGCGAATTTTGGCACCCCAAACACATCTTGCGTTTAAATTGGTTCATTTTCGTGCGATGCAGTTATCGACGTTCGTACATTGAAATAGGTGTCCTGGATGGGCGCTTCATTGGGATAGGTCAAGTCAAGGTAAGCATGGATTGGTTACGATAGGTTAGGTAATGTCAAGGTACCCATATTTTGGTCCACATTAAAATGGTCGCCGTTCAAAAAGCTGCGCAATGACATGATTGCGCGATTAAAAAAGGTCGTTCATGAAAATTCCCGTTCCGGTCAGTTTGGACAAAAATGGACGAACAAGCTGTCTTCGAAGACACATTTGTTCGACACACTGCAGTTCGGAACTATATTTGCTGTTGCCAGTCCAAACAAAACGATCGATAAAAATTATCCAAGACGCACCATCCAGCAAGGCTGCAGCAACTCGTGTGTGTTTGTTTTTTGGTCCCTTCTCAGCAGTAGTGAACAAAAGTCGTGTGAATGAGTGCAGGAATGCAAGAGAATCGTTCGTTGCACCCTTGGCTTCCCTGGTATCTACGGCCAGGGTTGCACCTACAAGCACGATTGGAAGAAGGATCTTGCTCCCATTTGTAAAAGGTGGTTCCTAACGGTAAAGAGCGCAGAATATCATGACGAAATTAAAGGAATGGGAAATTGGAACGGGAAAATGGGAACGTCCGCGAAGTTCATGCGTCCACATGAAGTTCCTGATTTGCAAAGTTGAAGTTCAATCATTCATTCAGTGCTGAATTTATTTTTGATGAAATTGCAAAAATATCTGTCAAAATTCGACTGGCGAGGCTGGTATCCAACATTGGATACCCGACTCCAGAACGGTGCAAATTCTCATTTGTACCAGGAAAAGTATTCGTCGCAGATTGGGCTGTTGAAAATGAAATTGGGTTGAGACACTTTAAGTGGGGGAACACAATTGCATGATCGCAGGGATTTTCAGAAAACAGCTGTGCTCTTAAACTGTGCAATTATGTCCCCCCTTTGGCGCCAGTATGCGGCACAGGGTGGAGGGTGTGTCTTTTCTGTCGAATAGTCGGTTAAGTCAGGTTAGATTGGGCTAGGTTATGTTAGGTTTGGGTCGGTTAGGTTTGATTTGGATAGGGTTCTCTGTGTAGTGAAATTGAAACCGAAACCTAACGTTAAACAACCTGGACCTCACATAACCCAATGTGCAGGAACAGAGAAATAAAGCAGGAACAAAAAAACAGCAGGAACAAAAAAACAGCAGGAACGGAGAAAATGCAAAAAGAAAACTGTTTCTCGATGTCTGAGAGGTGCACAATTGCACGACCTAGAAAAAAGGCACACCTTGTACCGTCTGATGGTGCCAAAGTGGGACACAATTGCATGGCTCAGAGCACAGCGTCAGCACAATGGCATTCCTGTCAATGTCTCTGTTTGAACGCGTCATTTCGATTTTACCAAACACGCAATTTGGAATCGGCATCTGTGATGGACACGGCATCTCCGCCATCATTCGATTGCGCGACGATTTGAACGTTGATCTTTTATCGCAAGATCATTTGGACGGCGACCTTTTGATCGCCCGACGTTTAATCGGCGTCCATTTGAAGGGCGACTTTTTGATCGCGCGACGATTTGAACGTTGATCTTTTATCGCAAGATCATTTGGACGGCGACCTTTTGATCGCCCGACGTTTAATCGGCGTCCATTTGAAGGGCGACTTTTTGATCGCGCGACCATTTGGGACCGACTCAACAAAAATGTTTTTAAACATATTCCAGACCTGACAAAGCAATCAGGCTCAATCATTGGGGAAGCAAGTTTGGTCGAAGGTTGACAGTGCTCGCAAAGTGTGTTTTGCCTGAAAGACAAATTCGGGAGGAAAGGACAGGTTCAAATATTGGGGGGAAGGAAAGGACACAGGCTCTGCACCTGGCCTGTTTTGTCTGAAATCCTGCATCAAACTAAAATCCTGCTGCATGCTAAAAAAAAAAAAAAAAGAATCATATAGATAGTTAGATAAGACAAGATAGATATTAGCAAAGTTTTCTGCACTTGTGGCAGAGAGTGTGTCACAATTTGTGCGTGTGTCACAAGTTGTGAGTGTTATGTTAATGTTATTGTGTTGAGAGTCGGTCAATGGCCGACAGGTTGAGGTAAAATGGTTGAGGCAATGGCTGTCAGCCAGAGTGGCCCTCCTCGCCGAGCCACCGGCCGTATGGCTGTCAGCTCAGATGGCGGTTGATGATGATGATGATGATGAAACAATGGTGGAAATGGAACTTTTTCCGAAAACAAAACAAGACAAAATTTCTGCGCGCATGTACTTTTGCTTGAGACAGCTATGGACAGGTTCAAAATGCTTTTCCAAGAGCCGGGGGTTGCAAGAACCGACCTCCCGCAAAGGGCTCTTGGGAATGTCCCATGGGAAAGTTTTGAAATTTCGGGGTTCATTTCGGATGCAAAACTGGTGTTCCACAGAGGCCATTTTTCCCATGCCCTTTGACTGTCGTGGCCTGAGAGGAAAAATGTCCGAAAGCGGGAAATTGGCTGTCGCCAGGTGCTGGTGCAATGTCATGGCGGCATTTGTGCGGATAAATGTCAGGGATTGTGAGAAATTTGGCGAGCCCTGGATTGTTCTGTTTGTGACGTTGAGACGCCTGCCCACAAGTGCCTCATGGAGCTGCGTGGAACAGAAGAGAGCCGCTTGGAACAGAGAGACAGTCTCTCTTCACCGAGCTCAGTGGTTCGGCTCAAACAGCTGGAGACATACCCGTCCTTTCGCAACTCGCCTCGGTGTTCTTGTGCATTTCGATTCCCAAGCATTCTTCAGCGCTCCCAGTCCTCTCACGAGTCTCACAGATGCAATGGATCGACAACAGGAGAGACCAAGGAAATAATGGGAGAGACTCTCTCAATCAGCTGCTGCCAATGAATGAAACAGAATAACAGGAATGAGAACTCCTGCCTGCTTGGCATCAGAACATGCATGGCACAGCGGTCGGTCGCTGGGCGCCATCAGACTGGCAAAAGCATTGCGACCAATGCTGAAATGGCCTCAGTTTGGAAGCATTTTGGAGTGATTTTGATGGCAAATTTGCAAATTGTTTGGTGCAGACAGAAAGGGCACAGAGTGAGGGATAATTGCTTTCAAACAGAATTCAGTTTCACTTGTTACATTATCAGGAATTATGCTGCCTCATGTTGTTTTTGAAGATTGCTCGAAATTGCAAAAGGTTGTGGGTCACCGCGGAAGAAATTTTGCGCGATTTCAAATTTGCCGTGATTCGTAATGAAAAACGACCAAAATCGGGTCTCTGTGGAATTCACTTTTCGTTGCAATGGGAACGAAAATACATTTGGACTGCCGCCGCAGAAGCGCGGCGCTTCACACCGACCGTTCCTGTGAGTCTCTCAAACCGACAAGGGAATTTGCAAAAGCATCAGAAAACAAATATTTGAAGCGAAGCACGGCAAAGTGGACCGCGCATGTTCCAAAAAATGCCTGAAGTTTTCTTGTCCGGGTTTTTGTCTCCTGCTGACTTTGGCATGACATTAAAGCTGCCGTCTAAATTGGTCGGACAGTAAACTTCGGTTTGCCGTCTCACGTCTGAGCAAGCTTCTCGTCGTTTTTCAGGTTTTCCTGTTTCAGAATCCAGGTAATCCACAATTTGGCAAAAGTCAGAAACGATTTCAGTTTTTGCGTTGGCTCTTTTGCCACACTCGATAGAGTCAAGATCGAGGTAGTTAATGTAGTCAAGATGTCCTACCTCGAGTCAAGATTTTATTTTGAGTCCGACCCTCGTGGCGCAGTGGTTAGCGCGTCGGACTCGTAATCTGAAGATTGCGGGTTCGAATCCCAGCTGGGACACGAGATTTGCCGTGGCACTTGTGTGTGCATCCTCCCTCGGCGAGGCACGGTAAATGAAATTTGCCATGGCACTTGTGTGTGCATCCTCCTTCGGCGAGGCATGGTGAATTCGGTCGGAAAGACAGACTTAAGTGGCCAGTCTGTTAGTCCTTCGGATGGGACTTTAAGAAGGAGGTCCCGTGTGTAGCATCACACTGCGCACGTTAAAGAACACCTAGCTCCAGGTCCAAGATAGAGGCCTGGCAGGTTACATGAACACAGAAGCCACTTGGTATCACCCGCCGATACTCGACGTCGGTTCCTGCGGGTTGGCTGTGCCATAATACCGGCAGTATCGGCAGTTGTGACTGAGGTCTTGGGACCTGGAGCGGTGGGTGCTGTTGCGATTGCCCTCGGGAGTATGCCGGTACCTCGCCGGGACCCTTGATTGGGTGCCTGGAGCGGTGGGTGCTGGAGCAGCTACTCTCAGGTGACATTCCCCAGTACCTCGCCGGGACCATGGCTGACGACACAACAAAAAAACATGAACGGTCGGACCACCAGCCTAAGGCTATCTGTCCATAAGACCCAAAAGAAGAAGAAGAAGAAGAAGATGAGTTCGCAAGAGAGACACATATCATGCCTGTTGTGGAACTGTTGCTCCTCTAATTTACATACGAGTATCTCACTGGTCTCATGTTCCCACACTGGACTGCGCAGCGATTTGCATCGTGATTTGTTCGGGTTCGTCAGATTTCCTTGGTCGGATTCAACGAGATATTTTGTCTCTGGTCTCTTCTTTTGCGTGTGCATCACTGGTGCATCTCACTGGATGCCCCGCTGGTGTCTTTTCATTTCATTAAATTATTGAATGAACAATTCCGATGCTGCGTTGTCTGTCTGTCGTCTCAATCAAACATTTTTCGGAAAGGCGTCTCCTCGAAAAAGCGTCACAAGATTCAGAAGCGGCTGGACAGCCTAAATTCGTTGGCGGTGCCGTCCTACTTTTCGGTTTTTTCAATTTTCCTCGAATTGGCGCAAAACAGATTAGGATGTGTCAGAATGGGTTAGGTTAGGTCAGGAAAGGATAGGATAGGTTAGGAATGAGTTACGAACAGGTTAGGTCAGGTTAGGTTGGGGTTAAGTGAGTTTTAATCAAATAAACGGTCAATGTGATGACGTACGAATTTAGGCAGTCTAGCCGCTGGTCAAGATTCTGCAGAAACAAGTCGATGGTGGCGACACTGCGGCAGTTGACACATTTTGGAAATGGAAGTGCGAGCAGCCAAGTGAAAAACGTCACATGGCAAAAGCCTCACGAAGGAAAAGCTGAGCCACGGAAGAGCGCATGACGGGGATAACGCTCAGTCCGAGTTGCGAGGTAATTTTGGGTAACAGTTCCAGATAGGAACCTCCTCCGAAGCCGCCGCATCCGCCGAAACTGATATGTCCATTTTCGCTGGCCGTCTTGCTCATATTTGGATCAATAAGTTTGAAATGGAGCTGAATTTTGAACATTGACTGTTTGTTGCCGCAGTCTTCGCGGAACTTACTTCCGGCAACAGGGGGAGCGTGAGGGTGACGTCCCTCCCAGATGAGGAAGCCGAATACAAATACGAAATTTTGTCGAGCGCCCCCAAGTCCACGTTTTACACTTTAATCGCTGCTATTTTAGCCACGAAAAAGGAGGAAAAACACACTTCTAATCGCTGCTATTTTAGCCACAAAAAGGAAGAAAAACACACTTCACAAACAAGATAGGTTTAGGTTAGGATGAGTTAGGTTGAGTTAGGATGAGTTAGGTTGGTCAGGTCAGGGCAGATTATCAGGTTAGACGCGGCCAGCGAAAATGAACATCGCAGTTTCGGTGAGTTGGGTTTCGCCGGCTTCGGCGGTTGGATTTCGGAGGCGGAGGCTGCGGCGGTTTCGGTGGCAGGTTCCTTCATGGAACCGTTACCAATTTTTGCCATTCTTTCAATGCAAAAAATCCAACAAGCTTCTGTCTTTTTTCGTAATTTTAATAATGCCTTTGGCGGGTGTGCCTGGATTAACAAACAAAAGAAAAAATAATGTGATACATTTTGTTCAATTTTCTCTCCTGATCTGCCTTATCCTTCCCCCAGAAGAGCAGAATTTGACAGAAAATAACATTCCTGCTGAGCTGCAGGCAGATGAGGGGGAGCTCTTGCACAAAGGAAACCAGAACAATGAAATTTTTTCAATTGTGCAAATGTTTCCATTCTTCACAGAAAACAACTGATGGGCTCTCTTGGGTTTAATCTCTTGCATCTTTTGTTGCTTAAAACTGTTGCTTTTCGGATGCAAAGACGCATCTTTTTAGAAACATGAAATGTTGTGATTTCACAAGACTCGCAATCGCATTAACAAATGATTTGATTTCTGATCATATCCTGTAATGCCTTTTAAATGGGCTCAAATTGCTTGCTGGGTAACTGTTCTGCACCGTATGATGCATTTTATGCGGTCATGTCTGTGGACTTATTGCTCCAGAATTTGATTTATTTTCTGTTCATCTGATATTAACAGTTACACAAGAAAATGCACTTTTTGTACCATTTGAACATCAAATCTGGCTGGAACAAACGTTGTCATATGTCAGAAGTTACTGGCTGAAGTTTTCCGAAGGAAAAACAAGTTGGTGAAAAGCGGATTAAAGTGTGACAACGCATCTTTGAATAATTGTGTGTTGCCTCAGTGGTTTTAATCTTTTTGCAGTTTCTTTTCCTCATGAGTTTTCAGACCGACGAAGTTAACTTCAGGGCTCACATGTCAGCAGGGATGTCGAGTTTTGAAGCGCAAGACACCTGTAATTTCCAGCCAACCTGGTCCAATCGATTCCAACAGAAATGTGGTGAACCCCACCCACACTGGCCACACTGGATGTTTGGCCGTTCGTGCACCCATGTGCAATGAATGAAATGAATGAACACAACACTGCGAAGTTTCAGTGATACCACTTCAGAAACGTTATTTCCGAAACTCAGGTATTTGTGCTTGTTGACTCGTCAGGACATTTACTGAGGCAGAGGCGCCGTCTTATAGACTCAAGGACATTCAAATCGGACTATGTCGGAACGCTGCCAAGGGAGGTAAATCCACTGACTTATTTGTCAAAAACTGATTTTGTGGAAATGCTTTTTCTGCTTTCCGGTGGTGCATATTGCTTTTCCGGTGCTCTTTGACGCTGATGTTGAGGAATTGATCGTTTCAGATAATCCTGATTTGTTTAAGATTCCAACATGTACAGTAGAGTAGGCCGCATTCGTACTTTGGTTATTGGGACTGTGCGCAAGTAAGTATTAATTTGATAGTGGTTTGTTTGATTTCAATCATGTTCCATAAATATTTTTGATCCGGTCAAGATGGAAACCAAAACAAAGAGCTGGTGATCTATAAAGGAAATACTCTGCACGCTCTCTTCTGTCTTTAGTGAAGCGAAGAAGCTGGCGCATCTTAAGTGAATATCGAAGTGCACCTCATTAGGGGCATCAGGCTGGGTTTTAGTTGCCCCGGAAAATTCAACGACGTTTTTCGCCTGTGCTCTGCAAATCTGCGTTTTGGGACACCCTAGATGGTTTTGTCATCTGACTTCAACTGCACTTTCTGTGGAGATCGTTTTGCAGAACAACGAAATAATTTCGGGGTAAAAGCTTCTCCCATAATTCAAGTGCCAACTGAACAGTTAATCAGGGTCAGTTTTCAACCAATGAGTGGAGAGGATAGGAGCTGCATATGAGTATTTTCAATCATGAAACGCCGGCTTTTTGTTTTTTTTTTATATGCTTGGATTTCTTCACACTTTTGATGTTTTGCTTTTCTACAAGAACTTATGGTGTGTCATTCCGGAGAAACCATAAAAACTACACCATTTTCTTACAGGGTGTCCGAAAATGTATAATGCGGACACAAGTATGCGGACGTTTTTCGCCTCGGAACAAAATTCCTCCCGCCCTCGAATTTTTCTGGTTTTCTGGCCCAAACAACACGAAACCTTTTTAGAAGACCCAATGCTGGATACAGTTCGTGCAGGCAGATCCATTTTTACTGGTTCACAAGCAAACTGAAAACATAGTGATAAAATCTGTCGCGTGGCCCCCAGTTTCTGAAAAGAGCCACCCAGATACCTTTTGGTCCATGCAGAGCAATACTGAAATTTTCGTGCAGTGTCTCAATTTTCTGGCCTGATTCGGAATGTTGCAAACATGACTTGGGCTGGAATTCATGAAGCATTCCTTGACAAGCTGGTTTGGGGTTTCTTTTGCTCCAGATGGTGTGAAATCTGTCGGGTTTGGCAGCACAGCTGCAATTATTGGGCTTGGCCTGCATTTCAGGCCAAACCAAAAATTGCAATTGCGCAAACCAACAGAACAGATTCCACAGCATCGAAGGAGCAAAAGTCCCGAAAAGTCACATTTTTGGCTTTTGAGGGGCACATCGAGAAAATTTTGGGAATCGGAGCACATTTCTTTTGGCATGGACAGGTTCAATTCGTGTGAACAATGTGAAAGACCACTGAAGAAAACTTGACTGACGATTAATTTCCGGACACCCTGCGTCACTGTTTTACATGCAACGGTGGGCATTAAAAGTGCCTTTGATGACACATTGGGAAGTTTTCATGTCTGTAAACAAATACCTGCCATTTGCAAGCTGTATGGACGAATGGTGAACGTTTTTCGCAGTTAGCGCAACCATGGCATTTCTGTGGATCTAAAAGATCCCGAGTGGGTGGAAATTCGTTTCGGCACAAGACAGATGGGCACGATCCTCGAAGCCTGTGTGCGTGTCTTTTTTCTAAATTTTAAAATTCCAACCGCCCAAACTTGGGAAGTTTTATTTATCTTGAACAAACCAAGGCATCACTAACAAATTCAGCCAATATTTTGATATTTTCCAGGGAAACTGAATGGGGCCTGATTTTTTCAGATATGAATTCGCTGAAAGTGATAACGATAAATATTCCCATAAATCGGTTAAGGCGGACGAAATTGCACTGATCCGATATCGCAGAAAAATCACCGCCAATAAATTTCAAAATGCGCTCCCGGGTCAGGAAAATATTTTTAATTTGATGTTTTTTAGACCAGGAAATGGGTGAAAGGAGGACATTCCCAGGCACCACCCTGAAACGAAAACTTGGTCTTCTTCTGAAAAAGTTTAACCCGAATCATTTCCGTGGCAGAGCTGCTCACAAAGGGCGATAAATGAGAGATTGGCCATGGACCAAGAACAATAGGTAAAAGAACATCGATAGCTTCGGTGAAGCCGCCATGTGGCGGCAGCACTGTTGGCAAATCTGAAAAAATAAACGGAGCTTTATTGCGCTGGCCTTGTGTTTTGCAGAAAACATCTGTTCAATGGAAAATAACGCACCTCAGCAACATGTAGGTATGTTTCTTGTGCAGATGCCTGCATCATTCCTGCTGCGCTCTGCAGTTGGTCAAAATTGTTCTCAGGCAAAATATTTGATCAAGAAAAGGTCGAAGAAAATGTTTTCAGCAGCGAAATCCGCAAGCTGGCCATGCCCCTTTTGTCATCACCCGTTCGCTTCTGAACGCAACATTAAAATAACAGCGTTGTTTTAGATTGAAAATATCGATGCGGTGCGGTGGCTCAGTCGGTTAGCGCGTCTGTCAATTGTGCTGGAGGTCCCGGGTTCAATTCTCGCCTGAGGCTGAATTTTTCCATGTTGATGATGAGATCAAAATTTGAAACCAGAATCGTTTGCACGCTTTTTGCTTCTCAGTTGCAGTTTTCTGACCAATTTGAATTTAACAGGCCATCTCATTGCCCATTTTCGCACACACAGTGCATCTCAAGTTGTCGGGCTCCGCTGGAGAAAATATTTCAGGGAACCGCCGTTTGGATTTGACCAATTCGCACAAATTGGACTTTGTTGCTTTTTGAATTGTGAGAGTTCTATGTTCTGTCTCGTTGCTTGTTTGGCTCCTGTGTTCGAAGACTTTTGCTCTGCACCCATCTTCCAAAGGTGAACATCCTAAACCATTTTCAATTTTGAGGACTTTCTGCGCAAAAGTCCCGACAACACCGGTTGTGCGCACTGCGCATCATCAATTTTGCCGCATGCTCTTGCACCGAAAACAAAACAATGTTTCATGTCGCATTTTCTGCCACAAAACGGCCAAATGGAGTTCAAATGCAATGATTTTGGAATTTTTGGAAAGCTAAAAGCTTTCTCCACAACTCTTCCACAGGTGCAAACCATGTTACAGCGGAAAAAATCGCACGATCATGAAAAATATCTGGCAGGACCCCGGCATTTTATCACATCCCAACATTAAACATTTTTTCCTGAAATGGTTTTGATGTTTTGTCAGTGAAAATATCGGGATTGTTTCAAACGCCCAAAATCGCCAATTTTCCGGCTTTCTCACTTTGAAATTTGAACAAAATCCGTCATCTGGTTCAAGAGATAATCAACTTTCTGTCGGCGAACCCCGTCTCCAGTACTGCTCGTTTTTCTCATCTCCTTCAGACTTGCGAAGTGTGCGCACCTGGCGGTGAGAAACAGAAAACACGCTTCACTCAGCAAGCGAATTTTGAACGCGGCATGGCGAAGCTTCCTTTACCTTTTGTTCCATCATAGATCTTATCATAGATTACAAATGCGCGAGGAATGACCCCATCGACAGAACAAAAAGATATCTAGACCCGGAAAACCTGACGGGGCAACTCGTCTCTGCCGCTTCTGGGTTTTACAGCCTTCCAAAAGCCTGCAATTTTGCCAAAATTTCTTCTCCAGCTGGTCGCTTAAAATCGGACATGCTGGTCGAATTTCGACTGCGGGACACGGAATTTTTTGAACTCGTTTGAAATTTTCGGGCTTGAATTCTATTCCAAACTTGGATGTCCTCTGTGGGTTGAATGAACTCCGTATTGATGATACATGATGGGAGGGAGCGGGGTCTCAAAAGCAGGGATGAACAGTTCGCGTCCGCAATGTTGCTCACCACGAAATGGCCAAAGTTCAGTTTTTGAATTTTGGGGGTAAAAGGGAAAGTGGAGCTTCTTGTTTTGAGGGTCAGGATTTATTCAAAGACAAAAAAATTCATTTTTTTTTAATTTTCGAAATTTTTTTTATTTCATTTTTTTAAAAGAATTTTTTTCCCATTTTTCGAGGATGTGAACCGCATCCCCACAGAATCAGCCGGCTTGGACGAACAGTTAGATAGATAGATAGAAACCGTTTGTATTTAGGGGCATCAGCCCCGCTTAAATACATGTCAAAACTATTTACAACATACATTCGACAAAAACCAATTTGTACAATGATTCAAAAGCATAATTAGTATCCGGAGAATTTTGCGAAAAATATGTGAAAGAGGAAAAAATGATTTCAGGTAGCCAAGGCACATGGAGAAAATACATCTGACCGGCTCAACATGGCGCAAAAGGCTCTTGTTGAGAGCGGTTTAGCAAACATACTTTTTGGGATTTTGTTCCATGAATTGATGGCATGCGGAAGAAAAGAGAATGCGCCAATGTTCTTTCTCGCTTGAAATGGCAGCAGTTTAAACGGATGGTCATGTCTCCCGAGATAAGGAGCAGGCGATAAGTAGGTCTGAAATTCTGACCAGCCTTCAACTCCATTGAATATTTTGAGAAGACAATCAATGCGCCTGATGGTGCGTCTTTTATCTAGAGTATCCCACTTTAAAGTGTCGAGCATACTCGTGACGCTTGCAGTACGGCGATAATCATGCATAACAAAACGAGCAGCTCTACGTTGGACTCGTTCAATTAGGACAGAGAAATCACGCTCATGTGGATGCCACACACTGGAGGAAAATTCTAAAAGAGGCCGAAGAAAACTGAAATAAGCAAGTTCTTTTACGTCCCTGTTACATTTTCGAAATTGCCTCCGAACAAAGAATAAAGCTTTCAGCGCTTTGTTGCTGATGTTTGTTATATGAGGCCGCCAGCACAAATTTGAGGTGAGCGTTAAACCCAGATATTTTACTTGATCACTGGAAGTGAGGACTTGGGACTTCAGCGTATACGGAAAATTCACAGGCATTTTCTTGTGACTGAAAGTGATCTTAACGCATTTTTCTGAACTTAATGAGAGCTTGTTATCATTGAACCAAGTTTGCATTGAGATCAAGTCCTCCTGCAGAGCCACGCAATCAAATTCAGTATCAATTGTTTTATATACAATACAATCATCTGCAAACAACCTTATCTTACAAAATTGAACACACTGTGGCAAATCATTAATAAACAAAAGAAAAAGTAGTGGACCTATAACGCTTCCCTGGGGTACACCGGATGGTGCAGCCACAAGATCTGAAGAAATCCCCTCAATTTGGACAAACTGGGTCCTGCCTGTCAGATAGCTTCGAATACACTCTACGATGTAGGGATTCATACCGAGGGCGGTTAATTTGCTCAACAGTAACGAGTGACTCACTGTATCAAACGCTTTGGCGATGTCGACCAAAACAGCATCGACCTGTTTTCCAGCATCAAGACTCAACAGCGCCACATCATATTTTGTGTGATTAAACATCATTGTAACAGAACCAGTAGAATGCGCTTCCTTGGTCCAATATAGGTATTTCTTTACCATAGATTTTAGTATGATATTTATAGATGATTGTTAGCACAATTTCAATTTCTAAATGCCCTTTTTCCCCGATTTGCCAAACGATTATCATTGATCCCGGATGGAAAATTGGTTTTCTTGTTTGGCCTTCCGTTTCTGAGGCCCAAATTCCGTATTCGGTTCCAGGAAAAGTTGAAACAAATGCGTCGGAAAATTTCGAAAAATTGAGCAGGAATTTGGTTTATAGTGCATGCGACGTTTCATTTTGAAATCCAGAGGACATCAAGTTTGGAATGGACTGCAACGAGATTGAATTTTTTCAGTTTGTTTGTGTTTTTCCGGTTCATTTGTGGTCAGTCGATCTGGTCAAAAATCGATCGATATGGGTAGTGAGGATTTCCAAATCGCGAATATTTTACGTTTCTCTTTCACGTTGATCGTGCCCATCTGTCTCGCGCCAAATCGTTTCTTGCGCATTCGTATCGAGGAGGCTTAACCGTTTGCAGTCCAATGAACTCACGCTCAAATGGTGCACAAAACTCAACAGGGGTGCAGTCTTTTTCTTCCAAATTTACTCTGTTGGATGAGTGAAAACTTCCAAATGTGACTCGAAAGTGCGCAGATTGTTTTTTTTCCTCTGGAAGACCTTTTGACCTGCTGCAGTTGGATGCAAATTTTGAGCGTCAGATCGGTTGAACATATTCGACAGGTTGCGGAGGTTGACGGCCGGGCATCACACTTTGTGGCATCGTGAGCGGTTACACTTCGAAAGCACTCACTACCACCGCATCTTTACACCGCATCCCGGATAGAAGAATCAGGGATGTCCAAATTATCCGTCCATTTTGTTCCTTTTCTTTTTTCTTTGATTCTCTCCAAGGTTTAGATCAGAATTGGTTGAGTTGGGTTAGGTTTGGTAAGGTCAGGTTAGGAAGTTGTTTCATTCCATTTTTCTTTTTATTTTTTTATTTCTCTGACCTAACCTGAGCCTATCAATCGAATCGAACCAAATCAAAGTAAACCAACCTAACCTTGTTTAAGCTACTAATCAAAGTTTACATAATCAAAGCTAACCAACCAAACCCAAATCAGACTTGGTATGATCTGACCTCAACTACCTGACCCAAACAAGCCTAACGTAATCCAGCCTTTTACATAATCTTTTCCAATCCCACACCAAAACCAAGACAACGCTCAATGCACTTTGCGGAACTTGCCCAAGCTAACTAACAAAACACAACACAACGTAACCTAATCTAACCTATCCTATCCCAATCTAACGTAATCAAACCGATCATATCCAACCCAACCTAAGCTGACACAACCTGATCTTTTTTTTTTGATTTGTAAAAATCAATATCAATAACTAATCAAATCAATATCAAAAATCAATGTCAATACCAAATCTAATCTAAACCTTGGAAAAGAGAGAATCAAGGAAAAAAAATAAAAGAAACAAAAAAGGGCGGATAATTTGGACATCCCTGATTCTTTCTTTCGGGGATGCGATGGCAGTGAATGGTTGCAAAGCAGTGGGGTTGCATGCAGATGACAACTGGCTGCACCGTTTGAGACTGGCCGAAGACTGTTATTTTTTCGTCCCTTTGCTTGATGCAACTTGCAAGAGCAAGACGTTTGGAGATAGGTCCTTGCAAAACTGAACGCTGCATGCTGACGGACTCCAAATGGAACATCAATCAAAACCAAAGATCTGGATCATTTTTCCAGAGCCTTGGTTGGCTCCGGTGGTGAAAACGCTTCAACAACATTTCAAAAAACTTATGCTCAACAAAAAAGTCTTTTAGCAAGGATGTCATTGCCTGAGATGCGCTGGTCCCACTTGGAAGAGACCGAGGTCCTCCTCTGTGTGGATCCCCATGGTGTCATCATTGACAATATCATGCCTGCACCGCATTCATATCCGATTCAGACGGTGATGAGATGTCCTGATTTTGCCCGCAATTGCGGGTAAAATGGAAAATCAAATGGAGAAATACCTAGACTTTGCCCGGATGAGATCTCTCCGGCGTGAGTCAGACATCTAGAGTCACATGACAAAGAGAAGCACAAGAAATGAAGATTGAGGGATCGTTTCAGTGAATATTGGAGAAGGGATGCGAAACATTTTTGAAAGCTTACCCTTGGGCGGTTTATCACCCGAACCGTGTTCAGTGTCTCCGTCTGCAGTGTCTAACAATCCCCATCCTCTGGAAATAAATCCGCCAGGGCTCTCTTCCCTTTTTTCTTTTCAAAAACCTGTCGTTCTGAACTTCCTCAAGGCAGATAGATTGTCTCCCTCTTCCTTCTCAATTGAACAAAACTGTAGACATTATACAGTGGATGCGAATTGTGCGTCATCAATTTCAAGCGATCATCATCCCAACGGAATTGAAAAATCGTTTCTATTGTTGCCAAAAAGGAGCCATTGTATTCTTGCGTGGTCACCGCGCACGTGCGGCATTGCCCGCCGCAAGAGACAGGAACAGGACCATAAACATTTCATTACCAAATTTGCTCCATTGGCATAAACCCTGCTGAAAGCTTTCCTTTCTTTTTGTTTCTTTCAAAGCCTCACCTGCGTGCATCGTAACCCCCCTTCGCTGTTTGATTTTCTTTTGCTCCACAAACGAAACGCATCATTTGATCACCCACATGAAAATCATTGTGCTTCTGTCCGGCTGCCGTCTCCCTTTTCAATCCGGCAACCATTAACGGTATTTGTTTGAGTGTATCGGTTGTTGCTGTTTGATAAGGCGATTTTTTAGATTGAAATTGAAAGTGACCTTTGAGATCCATGCTCCTCGCGATCCACACACGCTTCCTGTCACCGGGGGAGCGCATTTGATTAATCTATACGAATTTGGCACTTTTCCATCTAACCGCATGTAAATTTCCCGAGCCACAAAAAGGCAAGAAAACGCTCTGAACATAGAAAATGGGTTAGGTAAGGTTAGGATAGGTTAGTTAGGCTAGGTTAGGGTAGGTTAGGTTGGTTAGGTTAGGTTAGGTTAGCTTTATTTTGCTTTTTTGTCCAAGTGCCAAATCGGGACATTGCCGAATTCGTATAGATTAATAAAATACGCCACCGGGGACTTTCCGTCGCCTGAACGTCCAATTTTGGGAGAAAGAACAACAACAGGGTGTCTTGTTCTGACCCAAAGAAAAACAGCAAAAAAGTGCAAATGCCGATCATACAATTGAAAATCTGCGGACATTTCATCATTCCGAATGAGACGGCCCCTTTCTAAAAAAAATCCTTGCCAATTTTTTCTCAAATAAAACCTAAACTATCGGTTTGTAAGCCTAGCC
>JASGXE010008914.1:0-17354 GCA_030068105.1 Sinentomon sp. SZTP_YWyxl
TTACCATGCCCTTTCGGCCATCATGTCATAGGCAGCCCACCTATTTTCGGTGATTGCGCATCAGTCGGCGATCACCATCTAGAGGAGACAGACAGAGTTGGCTCGTATGTAGATCATGCCAAGATTGGGTTGGCAAAGAGCATATCCGCCAATAACAATGTGAGGAGGGTGACAAACTTCGCAGAATGTTACCAAAAAAGACTGTTTCCACAGGGGGCACATGCGACATGCATTGTGACCTTTCCATGTTCAATGACGGTGCACTGGGGCTGTCAATTTAAAAAGCAGACAATAAAAGTAGGCTAATCATAAAATTATCTCTGGAGAACAAGGCATATGGGTAAACATGCACAAAATAGGTATTTTTCATTCATTTTGAATCTATAAGACCAGTTTAGGTCAGAGCACTGACCCCTGATGAAAACAGATAACTTAGAAACTTCCTTGTTCATATTTATTCTGTTAAAGAAAAGACTGCATTGCATCAAAAACGGAAACATTTTCGGCATTGCATTCATATTCCACATTTCACAACAATGCCAAACGTTTTCTCAAACAAGCATGCTTCTTATGAGCATGAGTTTTGATCATAACTAACGTGTAAACATAGCCACTGGTTCAAATAAAGTCAAAAGCGAATGAGAATATTAAGAGTTAAAAGAGTGTGCCATTGTTCCCATTGCCGGGAGAAAAGATCGTTTTGTCCTGGATTTCCCAATTGACAATCCTGAACATTCATCGTTTGGCAGTGGAATTTCGGAGACATTTTTAGTGGCATTAGCTTTTTTACCAGTCAGTGTGTTTCAAGCGAATGCGCACCAAGTGAATGGTGCACCGTCATGTGAAGGTGAATGGAAGTTTTAAAAACCCAGAAAATCACTCCTTTGGAAAAACAGCAGCTTTCATATTTTTGCCTGTTCTCAGAGATGAAAAACGGTCCTGATACCAAATATGCAAGGTTGCAAGAGGTCTGGAAGTGCCCCATGATTTGTGTCAGTCAGGTTAGTCATTTTTAGAATAACTTCCAATGGCTTACTGGCATATCAATTAACTCACTGTGTGCAGAATGTCTTTTGTCACTTTCAACCGTGATTGACATTGTGCCTGAAATGCATGGTGAAATTTGGACAACCAAAAAGAATTTCTGATCAGGAAGAATTATGATCTAACCTTTCCAAATGCATCAAAACTCGTAACAAGTTGTCCATTATCACCCCATCATTGTTGACTTCCGCTCTGAGAATTGCTAGGACAGAATGAAAGAACAGCGTACTTGGTTCAAGCTGTCGAGAGACGTCACTAAATTCGTGGGCCAGTTTTGAACAGAAGTAGGAAGCTGACTTTTGAACAGTGTCATCACTATCAACAAAGAGTTTTACTGACATCTCAATAAAACTGGAACGGACCTGATCACTGAGGCGTGAGTGAATGGCCAGTGATCCCAAATAGGAAAGGCATTTCACTTTGATCAAAGCAGACTTCTTGAGAAGAAACGAAGTGATCCAAGTAAGATCTGCAGAATTGCTTATGAAAGGAAGATGATGTATTGGCACTGAAGAGCTCGTATGCTGTATCTTGCAAATGGCACATGACAAGGGGAAGCTTCGCCCTGAAGAATTAACACTGACTGGTGATGAATCGATGCAACAGATGTCCCTAAGTGCATCGAAGGCACGGCATATGACTTCTTCATCATCGGAATACTGGGAAAGTAGACTTCGAAAAACATCATCACCAAACAGATGTTTTGAATCTGAGATCTTCAAGAGCAAACTGCATAAATTTTGTATGCTTGATATAACGAGAGCTCTATTCTCGGATTTGACCAGCTGTAGAAGCATCTTTGATCTCCACACTGGAAGTACAGATGGTGGCATTGTACACATGGCTTCAATGCAAATCTCAACTGCTTCGGAATCTACAAAATCAGAAAAAGCAATGGTATCACATTTTGTTGAGTGTAAAAAGAGTGAACTGGATTATCCGTTTCATGGCCTGGAAACGGATAATCCAGTAATTGTAGATCATGATATTGATTGTGGTGTGGGCACGCAAATTTTAAGATAAAGTAAAAACTAAAAATTAACATTTGCACACAGTTCAAACATCAAAAATTAGCCATGATAACAAAAGTCGTTTCAAACGAAACTAGTCGTTTGGCAGTATATTTGACAGACGGTGACAATCATGATTCATGATACATGCAATTAGTGTTACTGCATCAACGAAAGAAAACCTATGTCTGAAAAATGTATCATTAATTGATAACAAAATCACCCTGCATCCAATCAAAAGCAAGCTTTATTAAGCTGTGCTCTGAAACATGGCTGCCTGCATCCCCTTGTTGCAAAGCTATGCAGATAGCTCAGCAAAATTGAAAAGCACTCCAGAGAAATAATTTAGCACTTGTCACTTCGTCTCAAAGCCTCTGAAAAAAAAATAGATGAGGGCATCAAACTGGCCTAAGATGACTTGCAAGGCTCCAGAAATGTCCACCAGCAATGAAGTAAAAACATGCAAAAACAATTTTCACGGACATTCAGACCAGCAGGTTTTCATGATAGGATGAAAATAATGACAATGCCTAAAGCTTTAAGCAAGTCAAATAACAGTAAGGGGGTGCTCAGGAAAAATTTAATTTTTGTGTTGAGGTGAAATTTGAATGTTTGGGTGCATGTCTTTCTTTTCTAGGGGCATCGCCCTCCACTAACAATTTAGTATTGATAAAATGACAACAATTTAGTATTGATAAAATGACATCAATCTGGGCTCAATTTGCCCAACGAATGAACGCAAAGTTGACAATGCACTGACCTGTTGCAAACTTCCTTGCTACTTCTACCACATCGAACGAACAAGAACCCAATTCACGTTGAAATTCAGCCACATGAATCCTGCTTCTGTGAACATCCAATGGCAGAAGAACCAGCGACACAATATCAGCTCGGACTTCACGTGACAAGGAAGACTGCCACCAGTCAAAACCATCATCCCTCAGAAAAACAAGAACCAGCCGCAAAAATTCATGGACAAAGACTGTCGGAATGGTTTGCTTCCGGCCGGCAGTTTCCCTTATGAGCTTTAAAAGTGATAACGACAATTCGTCACCTGATAATCCAAAGAATTTCCTGGAGCCCAATTTGCTCTGAATTGAGCTGACCGTGATCAGAACTCTTCCAAGTGCAAACATGGACTGACAGACGCTTTTGTAATCATCCGCATTACCCTTGCATTCAGCTATAGTTGAAACACAATTTGATATGGTGGTCATCAAATGGAAATATGTAGCACTTTGAGCTGTCAGAGTGGCTTGACTAAACCAAAAAAGCAAACAAAGAATGGTTTATCGAATATCACAAATCAAATCTCATAGCAGACCAACCCGCCAAATGACTTCAAGAATTGTCTATGTGTGGATAAGCCTCAAGCAGGCAAAACAAATTTCACATGAATGAAATTTGGTACAGGAAGAATGAAGAAGATTGCCTTACGAACCAGCAGTAAAAAAATATAAAGTGGAGAAATGTTATACAGGGTGAGTTACCTCGAATGTTGGTTTTTTTCGATCGCAATTTCCGCGAAAACGGCAGCACCTACAATTGTGGTGCAATGGAGGTTTTGGAGCCTGGTTCTCTTGCGCTTCGTTTGGTTCCATTGGGTTCTTCCTAATTGACACCCTTGCACCCTTTTTGGGGAAGGGTAGTTAGGGTTGTTTTCTATGCTGCTCATTATCTCCGGAACTGTGCTTCGGAGGTCCATGGTTTAAATTACGAAGTTGTTCATTTCCTCGATCTGAAGGCACCAGATGTGATCCGATTCATATCCATGGCTTCAGTTTTAGGGGTGGTTTTCTGCGGGAAGGGGTAGAGAGGTTGAAGGGGCGTTTTTTCAGCAGGCTTGCGTTCTTCGTGTCACGGATGATGGGGCCTGAGACCTCATTCTTCTTGCGATTCGGTGAAGCCACATTTGGGGGTGTCTGAAGGGGTGGTTATGGAGATACCTAATCTCCGTTTTCGCGGAAATTGCGATCGAAAAAAAAACCAACATTCGAGGTGACTCACCCTGTACATGAGGCAAAACTAACATTTTGGAAAATGATCAGACAGTGCTAGACAGATATAGAATTAACCTTCAAAGAAAGTCACCCAAAAGGAAATTTCCAAGATGGGTAGACTAGAGGATAACAATGAACAGTAATTAAAAGTCACAAAAACAGGTGCGCTGTAACTTTAACCCTACGCTGAGTCAGTTTGCAGTTTTCAAGTTATCGCATTAAAATAAAAAAATCAATAGTGTTCAGCAATTGAATATTTTACACCCCAGCAGCAATATGTCAAGAATAATCAGCTTCGACCACTTGATACAATGATGACTGATACAAAGAGCGAAAAGGGTTGAAGAAACAACAATTTAACGAATGAAAGCATTTCAAGTTCTCTAGAAATGAGCTCTATCATTTTCATTTCTAACCTAAACCTTCAGGCTTCTTGCGAAGGCTGAAGCTTTATCTTCTTTTTTGGACACAATACTCCAAAAATTCTTCGTGCATCGGGGCCCAACAGGAGCTTTAGAGTCAAGAAGACTAAGATAATTCATGATGTTATTGTCAACCAGACCAAAAAACCAGCAACTTTTGACTTCCCAACTTGACTACTCAACAAGATAATCCACCCAAGAAAAAAATATGAAAGAGCACAATGACAATAATTCCTACTCAAATCCAAAATAAAACTGAACCAGGTACGTATCAACTTTTCAAATATCACCAAAACAGTCAGCTTTTCGTGACAAAAATGCACTCATTAAAAACCATGTTGGTGCTATAATTGGAAACCTAACATATTTTGAGTTGATTCTTCCATCATAGCCAACACCTCTAGCAGAGAAAACTCATTATAATCAAAAATTATTCATACACGTACAATGCAACACGCAGCTTGCAGCTTTAAAATATTTCTTGATTTGCTAGTACAAACAAGATGCCAAGTTCTCACAAACAACAAAACATATTAGGTGCATCATCACACAAATTGCTTATGAGTAGGTACTCCTGAGCAGGAAAAGAAAAGAAAAAAAAACACAAGAATCAGACTCGGCGCTTACTCCAGTTCCCTGGACTGAGTTTCTTCCGCTATCTTTGCTTTTCCAAAATTTGAAAACTTAACTTCCATCAAACACATCTCTATAACACAACCTTCAACATCACACTGAAAACAACAAAAAATGGAAAAAAGCCTTTAAGGTGGCAACCTGATTCGTTAAAAAAGATGAATTCCTTCCAAGTTCTTTTTAAACTTGGAAGAACCAAAAGATTACTTTAGTGCCTACACATCTAGAATTACAATTTCAGAAGCAATCAGGGTTGGGCATAGGGGGGTTACCCCCCCTGGCCTTCGGCCGAGGTTACCCCCCCCCCCCGCCAGCCTTTTTCCGACGGAAAAAGGTGGTAAAAGAGTCCTGGTGTGCGCAGGGCACACACCAGGACTTCAATAGGTAGCAACATTGTTTCTTTTGTACTTTCTGTTTTGATTCCCATACCCCCCCCCTAGAATGTTGCTATTGAAGTCCTTCCTGGTGTGTGTCCTGCGCACACCAGGAAGGACTTCAATAGCAACATTCTGTTTCTTTTGAAATTCCTGTTTTGATTCCCCTGCCGGAAAAAGGCAGGGGGGTAATCTCGACCTTCGGCCGATGTTACCCCCTAGCCTTTTTCCGAGGGGACCCTTGGCCGAAGTCCCGAAGCCCTGGTGTGTGCCCTGCACACCCCAGGACTTCAATAGCAACATTCTGTTTCTTTTGTACTTTCTGTTTTGATTTACAGAAAATGGTAAAATGAAAAAAAAAACTCATCCAGAAAGTCGTGTCTGACAGTTATTTCCTTGCTCCAGCTATTGCGACTGCAAACCCTCCAGGATAAGAAAAAAAGGACATGAAATGTCGTAAAATGGCATCTGGGGACCCCTAATTTTTCAAAAAAGCTTCAGCTTTTTTGAAAAATTTGCTTCAGCTTTTTTGAAAGAAAGCTTCAGCTTTTTTGGGGGACGCTGTCCCCCAAACCCCCTACCGGGGGCGCTGTCCCCTGGCCCCCATTGAGGGGCACAGCCCCCAGACCCTCTGCATTTTCGGTGTCCTACCCCCGCCGTAGACCTCTTTACTCCCCTTTAAGGTTCCCTACCTTGCCCATCCATGGAAGCAATCACTTTCATTCCAAACAAACATCGAGTACCAACCAGACACATCTTTGGAAAACACAATGAAGAAGGCCTGTGATCCCGGAGAAACATCTCTTCTCACACAGAAATGAATAATTACCTGTAAATTCAGCACCTAAAAAAACCTGACAGGGTTTTAAAGATTGAAATTTCCGATTTCAGCGAAGTTCTCAATTTGAAGCAGTTTTCGCTTCAAAATGAAAATTTTAAAGACAGTGCGTAAAAGATTGAAATGTTCAATTTCAACGAAGTTCTCAAGTTGAAGCAGCTTTTGCCCTTGATATAAAATGATAATTTCCAATAACCCATACTCTGAACAGGTGAAGCAGTTTTTAAGTTGCCCAACAAGAGAAACATCTAAAGATTGAGAAGAAAATGGGGCTTAACCTTATCCGGAATGTGGGGAAATAATGCATGGGAACTTTCCAAAGCAAAAATGGCTGCTTCGGAAGTCAGTGGAAATGTGTCGAACTTCTACCCTGCTAGGTAAAAGGATTCTTTCAGTTACCTACATGTGAGACCCTATTTTATCAGCACCTATCAATTGGGTCTCTTCTTGTTGATCTGAATGGAAGATGGCTGAAACCATTTGCAGGCATTTATTTGCTTGTTTGCTTGGCTTTAAACACGAATTCACACCAAACTGAATGCAGCCCAAAAATACCTACCTATATGGGTGCCAACATTAAAAAGGCATGCATGCACTTTTAAAAATCTACAGCAATAAAATGATAAGCTTACATGCTCGTTCCTGAGTAATTCAACAATTTGCCCTCCAAGATTGAGGTTTTTGATCACAAGATATTCATCAATTGAGCCGACTGATGAAAATATGTTCGAAACTAGTTTTAATAATGCTGTCCAAATGAAGCCTGAAATTGAAAGAAATTTAAATGCTCAATTCAATTCTCACACGCCACAACAGAGCAGGCTATGAACATGTAACAATTGCCATCATGCCATTTTATGGTTTTTGCTTGTTTGTGCACAGTTATTGCCATCGATCGAGTCTTTATACATCCCCAAAATCCAGTGCCTCCCCACAACATGTGATGTTTTGATATGTAAATTTATGCTCAATGAGCCAATGCAGATATCCGCAGATATATTTTAGATGAACCGGTATGTCTCGGCCCACTTGAGCCAACAATGTCTTTATCGTTCATCACAAGGTGTCAATTTACAAGAAACATAACAGTGAAAAGAGAGGATCTTCAAATGAATAATCTAGACAAAATTCAACAGTGCACCATATAAATGGCATACATTCCAGTTATCTACAGATGCGAAAGTTGGGTGCTCACCATAACCTTTCCAGTCGGGCTGCAGTACCAGAAGTTTCTGCACCAGATGTGAAATAAGGCACCGGTATTTGGCTCCCCTTGCACCAATGAAATTGTCTGAGAGAATTAGAAATTTCTGGAGCTGAATTGCAAATGCGAAAAGCAATTCTTTGCTGAGATTCAATTCAAGGTGTATATCTTCACAATACAACTGCAGTTGGTTGAAAACTGATACATTCAGATTTTGAGGATACTGAAAAGACAATGATAATGATTTTGTAAGAATGCCTAATTAGGTTATGAGACATCACTGAACAAGGACAAGATCCAACAATGAAAAAATAAAAAAACCATCAACACACACCAAGCATAGGTCTTTCACAGGAGGGCTGCCATTTTCCAACAAAGGAAAGAAGTAGGTAGGGTTTGTGAAGAAACGTTTAATCACCCAGTCCTCCATGTGATGGTCAGAATTCTGGCCAGTGATAAAATGAATCATGCAGGTAAAGAATATCTGTAATTCATAAAAGAAATCGTTCTTTTTGTAGGCATTTATATTTTCTGTGGAGAAGGGCAAAGGATCGTGTTTTTGAGAGCCATTCCAAAGAGGAAAAATGCATCCTTCATGTTTTAAATGCACGACCTGAAGTGGAGATAGACTGTCGCAAGGAGTGATCGATTTGTTCATGTAACCATCATGAAAATTGATTTCATACCAATTGCCACAAACTGAATGGGGGTCTTTTGATCCTTGTTGTGGATCAACAAAATGTGTGCATAAACGATAAGAAAAAGAAACCTCTTCTTAACATTATTTGAAATCACAACAACAAACAAAAGCTTTTCCCAAAAAAATGATTGGCCTAAATTTCGACTAGCATCCTTCTCCATTTTAACCCTTCAATTTTTACACCAAATGAAGCATTTCCATTTGGTCACCATTGGTACGTATTATCATTTAAGCAGGTGTGCAGAGTGGAGGATCCTGAGATCCGGGATCGTGGATGCAAAACACAACTCGCGGACTACGACCATCCAGAAGTGATCTTTCGGTCCTCAATCTGTAGATTTTTAACCTTCACATGGCCTGGGTAGCATGTCTCCTGAGAGTCACAACCTACCTGTTTGTGTGATGTGCTCTTTTTTGTTTTGACCACACGTCAATTGGAAAAAAAATGTGTCTTGCCAGAATCGTGGACACCTGTACATTTTTTGCCCCTCTGGACATTGTCTTCACCACCGACTGGCAACTGTGGTAATCGATGGATCACTGCCCCAATTTTGCTGATTTCCAATAATTGCCACTTAAATTTCACTCAGTAAAGCCACAAGAAATTTTCAAACAAAAATAAAAATTTTCTATCATGGAATTGGAACCAACTGTTTGCAAGGGTACAGTGCTCTTTGCAGAGGCCCTGTCCTGTTTCATTTTTGACTTTTTTCACAATATCAGGAAACCAGATCAGACCTCTCCTTGCAGATTGCTGAGAGCACTTAAAAGTTTGAGTTAATTAACCTGTTTTTGGATGCTGTGAGATTTGGCGGGTTATCACACCATAACCAAGCTCTGCTGAGAGTGAAGAAAATTTGCCTCGATTTCGGTGGTTTGCATCTTTACATTTTCAATTTATCCATATATGAAGGCATTCGCCTACTGAACTACTCAGTCAACCAAGTGCCAGAAAGGCAATTGTGGAGGCTGGCACTGGTGCTGTCATGGCTAGGTGAAGCCAGTGCTTAAATTGTAACATAAAGAGGGCCGGCTCCCAACATTTGAAAAGGGCAGGAGAATTTTGAAGAGGGCTTTTGGGCCCTTCGGTTTTCGGACATTTTGTGACTCGTGCCCCGAAAAATTAAAGAGTTCATTCCTTCATTCTACCTTTCGCTTCCTCTTCTGGTTTCTTACAGTATTCAAATTCCCGAAAAGTGCCGCAATGCACACAGGAGCAAGGGCTGGCACCTCTCAAAAGAAAAAGGGCAGCCGGCTCCGGGAGCCGGCGCCTCCAGGGGCGGCCGGCTCTGAGAGCCCGAGGGAGCCCGCTCAATTTAAGCCCTGGGTGAAGCTCATGCAGGCCGGTCACAAAACTCGAGCCACAGGCCTGAAAAACTGCTCAAATGAAGCAGGAAAAAACTGCCCAGAAAAGGCAACGAAAAACTTCCAAAAGGCAGTTTTTAAAACCAGCACATCCACGATGATTCCCAAGCAAAGCTTGGATGAAAAAGCCATGACCTGAACTTGAGATAGCCAAGGTCCGGCCAGGCCATTGCTGAAACAGAAGCGTCCCTTTGACCCAATGCTCTCAATGCACTGCCGAGGGAATGCTAGCTGGAAGTGGAAGTAGGTATATTTAAGGTGCTGCTAACCACGCCTCTAACAGTCCGAAGCCTGCAAGTGCCCGAAAGCGTGAGTGGGATGAACAGTCACAGTCAAATGTTTGAGAGGCTTCTTCCACCCCATAAACGTTTAACATTAAAAAAACAATAGGCAAATCAAGTACATATTCCAACCATGTCAAATAAATCTCCGAAAACCAGAATGTGGTTAATGACCTCCAGTGCTTTTGTTTTCACTTTCATTGCTCCGTCATTAACCAGGGATAAGAACACAGTAATCATCGTTTCAGCATGTTCAGGACATACCAACACAACTTTTTCATGAATTCTGAGCAGAACCTGAATAAGAAACAAAACAAAAAAAAAAAAAAAAAAATCACTCCAGGATTCCGAATGGCCAACGATGAAATGCATGTTTTCATCCAGACAAGCTGAAATCAGTGATCCAAGGAGTAGGCCTAAATGGTCAAGTCAAACGAGGCCAACCAATATGAGAGGTGAATGAAGGCAAGCATGACCATCTCTGAGCAAAATATACTTACGTCTACTTCTAATGAATAAACAGTCCATTTGCTGCTGGATGTTGTTATTGGTTCCTCCTATTTCCCTCCCTGTGAAGTACCGACCACTGTGAAATGTGTCATTATCCCAATGAAGGTCTTGATGAACCACCTTTTGGTACTCTTGAATCGATCTACCTACATATCAATACTTCTTATGTTCATAATTCATCGTCTGAGAGACTGACATAATTTTTCCTGAACTGTGACCTCAATCATGGTCTTAATCACAGTGGTAAAAAACAAAGCAGTGGTCATAAGCATATAAAGGTAGGTATTCAAAAAGTAATGGCGACGATCCTGTGAATTGGGAGTGGGTAGACGAACTTGAAACTTTCTGAACCTTTAGAATTTCTCTTCCTTCACATTGACGCAGTGCAGCAACGTCCAAAGTTATCCCACAAAGGAGTGGCAATTCTTAACAGGGACACTGTGGAGACAAGTCAGTTTTGTGATCTGTCTCCACAAAGTATTGCACTCCAACAAATCATTCTCTTGCCTGCCAACAGCTCAGATTTGAGATGGACCAAGTATCTGTCTGGGGTTCTCAGTCAGCCACAGGAATATGGCGGTGTTATTTTCTGACTCCTGCCGATAAACTGATTGTACCTATAACAGTTTTTGGAAACTGGCGTTGTCATGCAAAACCATGCGCATTACAGTTGAGTTCAGGTGAGTCACTGCTCATGTTCAGTTATAGTGACTTCCATTGGCGCAGATCATGGGGGGGGGGGGGGGACATGCCCCCTCCAATATTTTTCAACTCGTGAATTGTCCCACCCAATAATTCAAGAGCTGTGAATTGTTTTCGACAAAGCTGAACTGTCGCGGATCTTCTTTCCCATATCGATATGAAGCCGAGTGCCAGATTCTGTTTTCTCCGAGAAATCACAGCAAAAAATCAAAACGAGTGATGAAATTGCAAAATTTCTTGCACGTCTGGGGGGCAGAGTCGCAACTCTTTCGGAGGCCCCAACAGCCGCGGGCCCCGTCGGCCCATGTGGATGACGAAAGCAAGACCGAAAATTCTGAATCCTGAATTGAAATCTGAAGTTGAAATTATGAAAGGAGTGTCGTTGAGTCCAGTGGTTGAGACGCGATAGCACTTTCGTGGTTGTTTGGTCGTGTTTTTATTCGATTTGAAAAGACAACATTCATTGACTGATTTGACATTGTCTATCTGTTCTGAGTAAACAGGGAATGCGAGGAAAAATGCTCAGATTTTTTAAAAAATTGAGCATTCTGAGCACCATTTGAGGTTCCATTTTTTCAAAATTTCTTCCCCTTCGGGGAGGGGGACACCCCCTCCCCGAACCCCTCCTCCGGCGTTGCGCTTTGCGCAACGCTTCGTACAACAAAAAAAATTTCCTCATCTTTCCCCCAATATTCAGCATGGATCTGCGCCCTTGGTGACTTCAGTGTTTTGGTAGGTAAAGTACCTTATACCCTGTCATTGACAGATGCTTTGTGTCTTCCATCTTGAACAAAATTGCCAAGATGTCCTTCACCTATAGGAACAAAAATCTTGAGTAAACACCCTAGGAGGATGCTGATCAGATATCTCCCACACACCATTGGCACCCTTTCCAGACCTAGCAGTCAGATTGGTTGCATTTTCATTCATTCAAATTGGATTTTTGAGGCTGAAAATGTTTGATGAAAATCGAAGAAACTGCCTGCAAATGATTTAAATTGTGATTCAAAGTAGGAAGGCATCACTGCAGCCTCCATCACATCAGCCATTCTTAAACCAAAAACATACTTCAGATATCTGGAACAGCATGTACTGACAGATAGCATTATTGGAAATTATTACATCATCTTTGCTGTCCATTTCCAAGGCCAAATTAACTTTAAGCTCTTTAAACACAACCAGCTTTTGGAGCTGGAACCCAACATCAGCGGTATCAGAGGTTTGAATTGAGGGAATCAATTCTGAAAAAAAAAGAAAAAGGGTTACAAAGGCACAAGGTAGTTTTAAACGTGGCTCATATTGGGCCCAAAGATTTGAATCTAAATTTTTTTTTTTTATCGAAATTAAATTGCTCAATAACAATCGAAATTTCACGATTTTCACAAACTCAATTACTTGCAGTTGAAAACAAATTTGAATTTTATTCCGAATATAATTTTATCAGCGATCAATCGCAGAAATTTATAAATGGGGAGATAAATGTGGGAAAATACAAGTGAACTGCGGTACAGGTGTACAGTGGTACAGGTCCACAGTGGTACAGGCAGGCACAGCAAATTTCTTTGTGAAAAGGAGTGGTGTGTGCACCAACTTGCAGTTAAATTGGACCAATAAGAGATAATAATATGCATGCCATATCACCAAACCTGTCATAATGTTCAAATAATTGGTGACAATCTGACTGAAAAACACTGGGTGGGCCAATGCTGCAATTTCCAAAATATCAACTTGGATATCCAATGATGATTGATGCAGATCAACACATTCACCATCGACCAGAATGGATATAAAACATGACAAAACTTGACAAGTGAAGCCTGGAAACAGCAAAATGGCAAAAAATTAAAACCATTCAATCTTTCGACATCCAAGTTGGATATCTAGGCTATGTCAGCTTTTATAATTATTTTAATTCTACAAATGTGTTTGAAGATCAAATAGGCAATGGTTGGCATCGCGATTCAAAAAACAAACAGGAAAAGCATTTCCGAAGATAAAGGCAGCAAAATCATGAAAACTGCCGTTTTCGTGTGAATGTAATATTGAAAACCAGGGATGTGCAAAGGTGTATTTTGGTGGTACCGTAGGATTATGACTTTCTGGTACTCCAATCTTCTGAGGAAAAATAATTATACCTGTCAGATACAGAAACGCGGTGATTCTAAAAGGTAGGGTACACGTTCTCTTGATTGGACATGTCCCTAAAACCTGTCGGACAAAAATATAGCAAGCACCTCTTGGACAAAAACCATGAAATATGCTCCTGACAAGTTTTCTAAGCTACCAAACATCCACAGAATGATGCCATGCATGACATTTGGAGATGGCCATAACATTCCAATGATTCTTTATATAAGATTTTTCATTTACCTAAGAACTTTCTTCACAAAAATGATAGCTGGCGATGACTGAATGGTGAAACTATCTCCCAATCTTAAATAATTTACCCTAAAGGGCATATTTTTTGGAACTTCCAGGTCCAGGAGCATTTTCACCACTGTCACTGAATAAATTTGAGTGGCCATCAAAAGGAGTGGTCATCAAAAACACGGCACATCAACCGTATACTAGCCCCAATAGAACAAAAAAATTTCTGTTTGAATGGCAAAAGGATTTTGCGCAGTTACAAGTGAAATGAGGCCCCAAAAATACTTATGATTGGGTCCTTGGAACTGAGATCCAAATCAAAACTGGAATGGATAAGAGATTGTAAGAACCAGTGGGGACCCTGACATCATCCATTGCCAACCTGCATCATCCATTGCAAAAAAACCTCGTAACCGTTCAGTGGTTTTTAGGAACTAGGTACCTACCAAATTCTATTTCATCAACTAATTAACCCCTTAGGGGGCTTAAACAATAATTAGGCATACGATAATCTATCATGACAATCTATCATGTTTTTAAAAAATATAAAACTAACAGCATGAGAAAATGGCCATATCTAACGCTGCACGCTTGCTTGTGGCTCATTTTGTCCAAATTATTGGCAATGTCATGGTGAGGGAAAAAAGTGGGAGGCCAAGTTGACTCGCATGATACCTACTTACATAAAGAAATCCGGCAGTGTGTAAACTTAAAATTTAAAAGCCAGGAGCACAAAGACTCATCAAGCTCTGCTCGGAGGAGGCAAAAAATTACCATGACATATGCTGACTTTGGAATCAATGGCATCACCGTCATTCAATGAAACAAATGCCCCTGGAAACTTTTTGCAGCAGTTGCGGATGATAGAAATCAAGTGTCCAAAGTTCTGCTTGAAATCGTTCAATTTCTTGACACGTAGTATATTTAGCAAATTGTTGATTGCTTGTCTGAAGAATGGTATCTCATTTTCAATGCTTTCCATGTCTTCCGAGCGGAATACGGGAGAGACACCTATTCGATCAATGCAAAAAGACAAATAAACATCAGCTCAATCAGCAATCCTAATCAAGCATACAAGTGTGGGTGAAATAATGGTCAAAGAAGAATAATAATTGGGACAAAGGTGCATCCACTTATCTAGCATCACAAATATGGTGAATGAGAGGTGCAGGTGCAAAGCTTGTGGCCTGCCCAGAACAGATATGGCCGGTGTCCACCGGTTAGTTGGTGGTTTTCAGTCGTTTTTAGAGAGGGGCACATTCTGGGACCATATAAAAGCACAGAGAAATGGTGTTGGCGGTGGTGGTTTTCAGTCGCTACCCAACTTGTGTGACATCGGAAATGAAATTTCAATCAACGGTGCCTATATTCGGCTAAGTTAAGCTGCAGTTTGCGGCATTTAACTCGCAAAGTTTCATCCCCCGTAAGCTTTTCTCCCCATGTCCACTTTTGTCTAAGCCATTAAAACTAGGCACTCGTAGGCAATAGGCCTGAACATTTTAGGGCCAGGTTAAGTTCTTTATCCGCCCCACTAAATTATTCGTAGAAATGGCCCCATAAACAAAATCTAATTTGTTTTCTTTCTTTTCCTTCTTTGCATGTTGACACTGTTTCTGATTTTTTTTTAACACAGCTCTTGCTTTTTTGTCCCGGCCGTTTTTATTGTGGCTTGTTTTCTTCAATAGGCCTACCTAATTCATCATCCACCACTGATGTTTTCACCAGGGCTGCAAAAAGTCATTTGGGGCCCAGGAGCACGGATTTTCGAGCCTGGTCATATTTTGGTGGTCGAAAAGCTTTTTTTGCTCGCCAGCCCATTTCGATTCCATGGTCGAAAATGAAAAGCATTTTTCTGCTCTAGCCTACCTACCCGTCCCATTTCCTTTGATTCCAGTCGAAAAGCTTTTTCCTTTTGCTTGCCAGCCCATTTCGATCCCGGCCACCGCATTCATGTTTCGGGTATAGGTAGGCATTAATAAAATTGTTATCGGCGTCGGCAGATATGTTGGCAGATCAATAGTTTCCTGCACTTTTAATATCTGTATCCACCCAAGCAGCACTACCCTTAGAGCTTTATACCACCACCCCTTAATTTCGGAGAGCTTTGGATTCGGGTTCGAGATTCGAAGCAAAAGATTCGGAATCATAAATTTGGGCTTCGAAACAAATGGGTGGGATTCGGATTCGCAAAACACGGATTCGGAAAATTTCACAGGATTCTGATTCGGTTCGAGTCTTTACCTGCAGATTCGGATTCGTCTTTCTGGGATTCGGATTCGAGCTCGAAAGATTCGGATTCGGTTTTTTTGGATTCGAAGTGGATTTGCACACCCCAAGTTTGCACAAATAAACAAATGTTTGAGTTACCGGTGCTTTAGGCTTTTCCAAGTGGATGCTGCTTGGAAAATGTGCTGCAGGATCTGCACCAGTTGTGTCATGCTGATGGTCATGAATTTGACACTATGATGGTCTCGAATGAAGCTGCAGGAAGATCGTCCTGAAGAGGTGCCACATTGTCCAATGCAGCATTTTCCTTGGTATTTCCTAAAATATGGACACCTGGACACCCCCTTAAACGGGTTAGGTTTGGTCAGGTTGGTATAGGATAGTTTAGGATAGGAGAAGATATCTTAGGTTGGTTTGGATGGGTTAGGCTGGGTTAGAAGGGTCTCCACATTTTCGGGAGCACCATTTTCATTTTCCTCTTGAGAAAAATGTTCCTGGCTTTCTGGAATCATCTCATCGGTTTTCCGCTGTTTATTCAGAAGGGTTTTCCGTCTGACAAGCCGAATTCCACGCAAACCAACTTCTGCCTGCCGAATTGGGAAACTTCAATTTCAAAAAAAAAAAAAGATTGACAGAGGGAAAAGCATCTTCTTTGAGTCGTTTTGAGTTTTTCCAATTTTTTTTCAATGGCTTCGCCTGTGGGGCGTCGGGCTTTTATTCACTGATACAGAAATGATTTGAGCAGATTCTAGAACTCCTAACATTGAACTACAGTTGCATTTCTGTGATAGTGTTACATATCTAGGTGTTGCTTTTACAAAAAACATGTGCTGGGGTAAGCCTGTTGACAGTGTAGCAAAAAAAGCTAATTCAGCATTATTCCTTGTTCGAAGAACTTTTCATCATGCAAGCAAACAGATTAAAGAAAAAGTTTATTTTGCCTTAGTCCGTTCACTTCTAGAGTATGCTGCTGCAGTGTCGGATCCGTATCGCATGATTCATGTTGAAAAACTCGAAAGAATTCAGCGTAGGGCACGTTTTGTCTGTGGTTGTTACAATCCTGAAAGCAGTGTAACACACATGATAGGTATCTGAGCTAGGATGGAGCTCCATTGCTGAGCGACGGAGGATCTCTAGACTCGTGGGCCTTTTCCAGGGACTAAACAATGTTGGTGGATGGTCCAGTTTGAAAGAAAATCTGCTTCCTCCCACTTATTTGGGGAGACATGATCATGATTTTAAATTAGCCTCTATCCGTGCCAGTAAGGATGTTGGGAAATTCTCATTCGTTGTTAGGACTGTAAATGACTGGAACTGTCTGGATAAAAGGGTTTTTGGTTCTGGTAGAGATTTAAGTGTGAGGAGTTTTAAAATGAATATTCTCCAAGCAGTCGCATGATATGTTTCAAGAGAAAGGGTTTGATCTTCATTTGTAAGCTTTTTTTCTCTCTCTCTCTTCAGTCCATGTGTTGTTGGTTGGAGAATTTACAATTTCTGTTTGTTGGAGGAATTAGGTACTTACCTTTTTTTTACCACTATGACAATGCTTGTTAGGGCTTAAGTTCTTTTTGTTGGCTTGCGCGGGCTTTGGCCCTTGCAAGTGTTTAAATTAAATTAATTAAATTAAAACTTATCTAGCCGTTTGTACCAGATTACCCATTTTTCTGGAAAAGCGAGC
>JASGXE010008915.1:0-15850 GCA_030068105.1 Sinentomon sp. SZTP_YWyxl
TGAACCTATTTGTGATGTTTTACGGGGGTACACGCGGTGTGGGCCTGTGCCTATGGGGAAACTGCTCGGATGCGGACAGCATGCAATGTTCTCCAAAACTTTTCAAACATGGTAGAAATTGCAAAGCAGAAAAGAACTTTTGAGATATGTTGAACATTCCAATTTTTATTCCAGTCTTGATCCTGTTAAAAAGATAAAAATGTTGAGTACAAAAAGGGATGTCGGATAATATTCTTTCGTGGCAGGAACAGTTGCTGAGTGGAACCAGCTGCATGCACTTTTGATGAATAATTGAGTATTTGAAATTGAGTACTAAATCCCGGCTAAAACTTGCGTCGAAATTCGACCGTGGGGGGCTGGCCCTCCAAAACTTGGGGGTACGCCCCAGAAAGGGGGAGGGTGTATAAATTCTAACTTTCGGTGAACAAATTAGTGCAACTCGAATACTACAATAAAAATTCGTCTGTGTGGGTCCAAGTTTACTTACTCTGAGAAAATGTTCTACTCGGGTTTCAGTCGAATGCAGAGCAGAATTGGGCTACGATTATGGGGCATAGTTCTCCTTGCGAGCCCAAGGTATGTGCAACAACGTAAAAGGTCGGACCACCAGCCGAATGGCTATCAGTCCGCATGTGACTCCACGATGATGGTTTGGCGCCATTCACATTTCCCTGAAAAGATGTATTCCGTTGGATTCTCGGTAGTGAGTGTCGGAGAAGCCCAAAGAGCTCCAAGGACCTCTCGGTAACAGAATCCAGAACTCGATCTTCCCCACTTTGAAACGGATTTTGCATATCAATTTGCGGTTGCCATACGCAGGGCGCAATAGCCTTTTATTGTTAAAAGTAGACCGGGAAACGTTTCCCTATTTTTAAGGAAATCGTAAGGGCCTTATAAGGCGCCATTCACAAGTCGGAATCGCAGAGGGATGATATCATTCAAAGATTGAGTTTTTCGCAGGTCGATCTTGTGAGAAAGAATTCCGTCATAGGCCCTTTTCTATTGACGAAGGTTTTTGAATAGAAAAATATTGAATGGGGGTGAAATCGACCGAACGGAGGATTGACTGGGGGTAATGAGGGTGCAAATGCAAATGGTTAGCCGAATGACGTGGAAAATGGTGACTGTGCATGGGTTGGGGGTTAAACGAGGGGATGTTAAAGACGCTCGTTGACTGCTGGCTGAACTCTGAGGCCTTAAAAAGGGCGGCCCAAAGATTTGAATCCCGGATTATTATGACATTTCTCTGTAAACAAATCTTTATAATCTGTGCAGACAACCGTTTGATGATGTTAGCTAGCGATTCTTCGATTGAGTTCAATTGTACAGAGTCTTTCAAAAATGCCGGGCCAAATAACGGTGCGGACATATCAACTCCGGATAGCGGCAGAAGATGACTTCACAAAAAACAGTGGCATTTTGCCACCATTATCGTTTCAATAATGACACCAAATTATGATGCAGGTGCATGCAATAAGCATATCAGAAAAACAACTGCCACCAACTCGGTGGCAATTCCTCGTAATCAGTCACAAGTTTGGTGGCATAAGTCACTCACATTGGAAACTTGCTAACAATAGAGTGGTGTTCATTTGCCATCGATTTAGTTGCGAAATAAAAAGAGAAAATTTATTTCACAGCCTCGGATTAGCGTCAATCTGGAGTTGATGTAATTTACACGCCGTAAAAGATTTTCCCGAATTTCAATGCATGGGGCAATTTAATTCCTGATCTTGTGTATGTGCCGCAGAACGCATTGCACGAATGGAAATGGTCCATAGACTGGAATCAGATTGCCTCGTGTTTCTAAAATCTGAAAATGCTTGTGGATCAACATTTCTGAAAGGTCTGTATAAGTTTCCAAAGGGAATTTCTTACCGCAGACCTTTTCACCCTTGGAGAGGCATGGAGGGATAATTCCAAAACGAAATCAGGTCAAAATTAAAGAATTTTCCGCCTCTTCAATTTCACCTCCGATTTTTTCTTTCATTCATTTCTGATCAAAATTTGGATTCATTTTTTAATCGTACCCTTGGATGATTTTCTTGAATTTTCTCATTCATTAATTTTACCACTGTAAAATTGGAGGAAGATCACCAATGCATTGATTTCATTGAGGAATTCTATGCAGAACACGTTAACATATCCACACAGGGTCCGCAAAAACACATCGAACATACACTATAAATCAGAAGGTTCCGTTAGGAACACCTTTTTCAATACAAGCTTTGATGGAATATTTTTGGAACACGTCATGTGCTCTTGCCTCTTGGAACGCTATTTTCCTCTCACAGATTTGGTGGCACATGTGATTTGGAACACTCCATTTGCTCCAAATCACGCATGTGCTCCAAATCTATGACAGTGAATTAATGTTCAAAAACACCTGCCGCGTCCTGAAAATGTTCCAGAAATGTTCCTAAAGGAACACTCAATTATGCCCGTATTAAAAACGCATTCAAAAGGTGTTTCAAACGGAAATACCTGATTTAGAGTGTATGAAAAATTCCAAATGTCAAACACAACATTCGTTGTCGTGCAATGCGTGAAACAGCATGACGCCCTCTTGGAATTGGATAGCACTGTTTAATCAGTCTGACCATGGAATATCTACCGCACCGCACATTTTTTTCCAATCCACTTCCGCAAGCGCGTCTCTGATTGGTTGTTGGGAATTCCAGCCAATTTCAACATTTTTTCGAAACCGAACCTAACCTGGCCTGTCCAAACCCTATTGCGACCCAAGATACGAGTTGCGAAGCGGTGGCAAACATGCCAAATGGCAAAAAGCGGTGGCAAGGCAAAAATGCCAAAATTGATGACGTCACAAATTCAGACGACGGGATTGGCTGTTTATGCGATGTTATACTGTCCGCGGAAGTGGATTGGAAAAAAATTGTGCACATCTACCATGTTCGAAAGACTAACTGGCCGCAAACCCTATTGCGACCCAAGATACGTTCGAGTGCAACATGCCAAATGGCAAAAAGTGGCAGGCAAAAATGCCAATTGTTTGACTGTCACAAATTCAGACGACGGGATTGGCTGTTGCGATGTTATACTGTCCGCGGAAGTGGATTGGAAAAAAATTGTGCACATCTACCATGTTCGAAGAGTTATGGCGAGCCCTGTATTGAAAAGTAAGTTTAGCACTGAAAAGTAAGTTTACAATAAGTTTGTTTGTCTTGTAATTTCAGGTGAAAATCTGGTTTCAAAATCATCGATACAAATGCAAGAGACAAGCAAAAGAGAAAGCAATGGCCGAACAAAGCCAGGTTGGTCAATCATTTTATTCGTGATGTAGAAATTAAAATCTTTTCCTGCTTTTTTTGTTTCTGCGTTACTCGTTTTTATGTCATTTCCAAGTCTGGTCCATACCCATGATAATGCTCAGTTGAAACAAATTCGCAACCACATCAATTAATTAATAAAAGGAAAAATCAACTATTTTTATATAAATGACCTCTTCGCATATAAATTTTTATATTTCTTATATTTTGTCTTTTTTTACGTTTTTTCCGGCGGAGAGATCATGACGGAGGTAACGCTATAACTCCGAACTGCGAGGTAAATTTTTGCCATCTGCTCCAATGGCAAAAATTTACCTCGCAGCTCGGAGTTTGCGTTACTCCCGTCATGATCTCTCCGATGTTTTCATGTTTTTCAATTTTTTAAATTCTCAGAAAATTTTTCATATTTTTATTTCTTTAACATATTTTTGATTTATAAAGAGAAATGATGTGGTCGCTGAACGCTGAACGCACGAAGTGCACATGCAGGGCAAATGCACCAATTTGCCAGCGTTTCTCAGATGAGAAACACTTAGAAACATTTATTTAACCAGCTATTGTAACATTGATTTAGTCATTGATATCATGAGTTGGTGTTGAGACATTGGATGTTTATGCAATGTGCAATATGCGGAACTGAAATATGCAACAGAAATATGAAACATGCAACTGAAAATATGCAATATATCGATGATGTTCGTGCAAAAGTCGTTGATATCATAGTTGGTGTTTAGACATTATGGAAGTTTATGCAATGTGCAATATGCGTTACTGAAATATGCAACAGAATAATGAAATATGCAACTGAAATATGAAATATGTCGACGAAGTTCGTGAAAATATGACAATTTCTATTTAGGAAATTTCCATCCAATTTCCTATTTTTTCTATTTGAACCCTCCACCCAGCCTCAGGGTTCGCCACGTCGAGTCGCAGTTCCTGTCTTGGTGAAAGACGGAAAACCTTGCTTGACCTCAGACGGACACAACCACCACAACAGTTCCGGAAATACCCTCGGGTCACTTTGTTCCCAGCAGCAGGGAGGAAGCCTCAGTCACCAGCAGCAAGCCACAGGTCACCACGATCAAAGTCTGTCGGGGTCAACCGGTGGCAGTGGGGGTCACCACCATAACCAGTCATCATCGATTCACCCGGTGTCATGTCCCATTGGTTCGCCAAATTCGTCTGCTTCGGCCGGACTCACGCTTGGCATTGGCGCGACCTTAGGCTACTCGGCTAGGCATCACCAGAACATTTCAGGAAGCCTTGGCCTGGGGTCAACCGGCCACGGGGTCGGAGGTCATCACATCCTCCAAGCGCATTCCCAGCAACACCCGCAGAGCTCTGCTGCCAATTCTTGCTCGTCGTATCTTGCTCTGCAGAACCGGGCGTGGTGATATGCGAGGACGTTTCGTTGACCTGAGGTCATTTTCTGGGCAATTTAACCATTGTTGTTTTTTGTATTCACCCTATTCTTGACTGTTTTTTGTTGCTATAGGTACCTACTGAAGTGTGTGGAGATTTGTCCTTTTGCATGAATCTCCTTTCATCTCTCCTTCTTGTTGTCATGACAACGAAAGTACAGTACCTCTCCGATTTTATTTTCAAAAGGTCGGCGCATTTGGGGTGACAAAGGAGGGAGTAGCCATTTATTTAGTGAGATTGTCAACAAAAAACCATTTGGTGAGATTATCAAGAAAAAAAAACCTCACGGACGTACAACGAAAAGTTCACATTCACATTGACGTTTGAAGGTCTGTGGCATGCCAAAAAACCTCCAAGGTACCCTTTGGTATATGAGGACATATTTTCACGGAGGGGCAAGAACAAAAATATTCATGCATGGCAGGGACAGAAATGTTTTGTGCGAGCGGCGAGGCAGGGACAGAGGTATATTTTCACGAACGGTCAGGGACAGATACGTTTTGTGCACGGCGGGACAGGGACAAATATTTTCTCGAGCGGCAGAGCAGGGACACAAATGTTTTGTGCGCGGCGAGGCAGGGACAAAAATATTTTCACGAGCGGCAGAGCAGGCACAGAAATGTTTTATGAGCGGCGAGGCAGGGACAGGTATATTTTCACGAGCGGCAGAGCAGGGCCAGAAATGTTTTGTGCGCGGCAAGGCAGGGACAAAAATTTTTCACGAGCGGCAGGGCAGGTATACAGAAATGTTTTATGAGCGGCGAGGCAGGGACAGGTATATTTTCACGAACGACAGGGCAGGTACAGAAATGTTTTGTGCGCGGCGAGGCAGGGATAAAAATATTTTCACGAGCGGCATAGTATAGAGACAGAAATGTTTTGTGCGCGGCGAGGCAGGGACAGGTATATTTTCACGAACGGCAGGGCAGGTACAGAAATGCTTTTCTGTACCTGCAGAAATGTTTATGCAGAAATGTTTATGCGCGGCGAGGCAGAGACAAAAATATTTTCACGAGCGGCATGATATAGGGACAGAAATGTTTTGTGAGCTGCGAGGCAGGGACAGGTATATTTTCACGAACGGCAGGTCAGGGACAGATGTGTTTGTGCGCGGCTGGGGCAGGGATAAAAATATTTTCACGAGCGGCAGGGCGCAGGGACAGAAATGTTTTGAGCGGCGGGGTAGAGAAGAAAGCAGTTTCACGACCGGCAAAGGCAAGGACAGAAATGTTTTACGAAAGTCTTGGCAGGAACAGAAATGCTTTACGAGGACAAAAATATTCAGGGCACGGACAAAAATATTTTAGAGCGGCAGTGCAGGGACAAAATACGTGTTGTGCGGGAAGGCAGGCGGGATAGAAATGTTTCACGAAAGTCTTGGCAGGAACAGAAATGTTTAGCGAGCAGCGGGGCACGACAAAATATTTTAGAGCGGCAGTGCAGGGACAGAATAGATATTTCACGAGCATGAACAAAAATATTTTCGCGAGCGGCAAGGTATGGACAGATTGTTTTGCAAGCGGAGGGAGCAGGGACAAACATATTTTCACGAGAGTCAGGACTGGGACAGAAATGCTTTACGAGAGGCGGGGCGCTGGGAAAAATATTTTCACGATCGGCAGGACATGGGACGCAGGGACAGAAATCTTTCTCGTTGCTGCAGGGCATGGGACACAAACATTTTCTGGGGCGGCGACAAATGTGTCCGCATGAGGCGGCGAGGCATCGAAAAAGATTTGCGCCTCGCAGCGCAATTTATCCCTCAATTTCAACACGTTATGGTGAAGCATGGCTTTTTGGATTTGGAAACAGGTTTGAAGTTTTGCAGGGCCATAAATATGGTGGCGGCAGTTTTCGCCTACGGCAGGATTCGCCTATGGAAGGATTCGCCTACGGCAGATTGAGCCGGTTCAAGGCAGATATAAAATCCTCACAGGTTTAACATCGACGACTCAATGTGTGGCATGATTCACATGATTCACCTATCAAAAGCCATGACTCATTGCGTGGCAGGTATCGCCTACAGTGAGAAGCGGCTGAAAACGCCACAGCCCATACTGGGTGTTTAGTTAGTTATAACGCATGTCAATGATTTTATAAAGATGATCTGCAAGAACGCACTTCTCCAAAATGAATCTGACTCAAGAAACATGCCTCCAAATTGCTGAACACAATCCATCGTCAATTGCAGCCGTGGATTGTCGCCGTTTCATTTGCAGTAGTTTAGATAACTGCCCTCCTCACAAGTGCTCTTTCAAAGGCTGGCAAATTCCCCCTCCCTTGTCCTCCCTGCTTTAAAACCTCAGTCCCAGGCCACAAACATTAAATATGTTTGACCATTCTATTCATCTTTATATCCGCCAGATTGCGAGAATCACTCGATAAATTGTGTTGATAGGAACGCAGCAGTCCCGCATACGCAGCGTCCTAACAGGCTTCAAGCGGCTACCTTTGTTGCTCCTCGACCAAATGCAAACTGTCCTGCACTTCCTGCATCATAGCCGATCCATACCAATTGGGTAACGGTCTCTCTTGACAGATCGTATCCAACAAAAACATTGATTTAGCTTTGGAATATTTTTTGTTTGAAACCCACTTTCAGACATTATGGTTCAACATTTTGACGTGCCCTGTATCTCGTTAAATCACAAACAAAACACTGACGAGTCCTTCCAAAACATGAGTCATCGGTGGTTTCAACCAGTTCCATCCGGAGTAGGCGAATCCTGCCAACCCGTTCAAGAGACAATGGATAATCAGATAACCGGTTCTACTCATGAGTCATGTTTTGGCAGGATTCGCCTATAGGCGAATCCTGCCGTAGGCGAATAAGTGCAGGACCATAAATATGGCTTCTTTCATCCGATGGCACTTTACAAAATCTATCGGAATGAAATGAAAGGGCACTCTAGGCCGACCACACTGTAAAAACTGTAGCCATACACAGGAAGGTTTTGTTGTTATGAAAAACCATTTTAGTCAGTTGTTGAGTTTTTCATCTGTAAAATAAACACATTTCCGAGTTTTTAATTTAATTTATTGTGTAAATTCTGTGCTATATCATAGGTAGGCATGTGCTATTATTATTATGTGAATTTTTTGTTACCGCTCTTTCTGCTGCTGGCTGTTGAATTCGACAATACAAACCTAAGCATTCCTCCCTTGAAATTGCGAGCAGTGTTTTATTTTTCTTGGACTCTCTTTTATCACCCATCAGCAAACTGGCAAAGGGTATCTTAATCAGTTTATCATATTGATTGATTGAATGATTATATTTTCGGAGTTTCCTCCGTTCAATATGTACAGAACCTGTTCTGTGTTACAATGAGCCACAGAACAGCAAAAGTTACTTATGGAGAACAACATCAATGCAGATGAAAACAAATGGACAATCAGAAAGCAAAAAAATATGAACATTAAATTATTTTAGCAGGTGATTCATATGTTCATCGATCCAGAACAAAACTATAGCCCAACATGCCATCACCATGCCACCCAAGGGCACCTAGGGAATGTCGGGTAGAGTCTGTAAAAATGTATCTCGAAGTCGCTCCTGTAGTATAGGGATACTCAATGGCTGGTCAAACACTCTCGAAGGCAGAGCGTTCCACTCCGGGATAGTTCTCCCCTAGAATGAATGCAACCCGATGTCTCTTTTAAAAGCCTGAGATCGAAGTTTGTAATTGTGGTCCCTGTGAGAGTAGAAGGTTGGCAGGCCTAAGGATCCTAGAAAACCGCCCCAACCCCCAACGTTCCCAAGGATCAGGAACAGGCATGTTAGTCGTGCCACACGCCTTCTCGATTGTAGTGATTCCCAGCCAAGTGAGACTAACATGTTTGTGACACTACTTCGGCGCCTGTAATCTCCAACCACGAAGCGAGCTGCCCTACGCTGAACTTTTTCAAGAGCCGCGATCTGGCATTCACGCCATGGGTCCCATGCTGGGACGGCGTATTCCAAAATTGGGCGTACTAGACTGAAATATGCTAGCTCTCTTGTCCTGAGGGGGCACTTTCTGTAATTCCGTTTTACAAAATATAGTGAACAAAACTTCTGGCTTTATGGCTTGGTATCAAGAAAACTTCCTGCATTGGACCCCACAACTGTGATGGATACAAGGGGCAGACGATGAAAAAACATCTTCCCGCATTTTTCGAAATGCATCTTCTCAAGTTGGGGAAAATGACAGAGCACACACGGAAATTAGGTAAAGTTTTTTGGACATGTTGCAAGCGCAGAATAAAGACCGCAAATGGAAGCGCTTTTTGGGTTTTTTGGGCCATCGATATTCAATAATCAATATTCAAATTTTCTGTATTTTTGGGTTGCCCCCATTATCAAACATTCCAATGTAATAAAATTACAAGCATCAATGCGTCAATCAATAAAGAAAAATTATGGAAATCAGCGCCTTAATGTGGGGAAAATAATATGAAAAGGACAACAAAAGTGTCGGCAGGCCAAAATGGAAGCGTCTTGTGTTCAGAGCTGCTCTCTCTGGAGCTCCCACACACTTTGAGCACTGAATGAGATTACATGATTCCAAACCAGAGCAGGTTACTGCATAAAATTGCAGAAAAATAAAATTGCGTCCTGTCCTGTGCGGAAAACCAACTAAGAAATAGCTTGAAGGTAGGTATATTCTGTCATAGTGCCTCAAACATGAATGTTTACGAGAAAAACAACTGGTCGGTAAGGATTTTTGGCAATTCACAGCACGGGCATTTTTGGTACCAAAATGACAAAAATTACTGCGTTCACGTTTTGGTTATTAACAGGAAGAAACAGCGGAAAATTGTGGATCTCTCCATGAAAAATGGCCGACTTAGGCATGTGAAGAAAAATTGGGGAACGTCGTGTTAGGAGGGTTGGAAACTGGAGTTTGAAGGTCCAGTGAGCACAGCGGGTGTTCCAACAAGAAAGTCTTCGTTGCCTGCCATACCATGCTGTGCAGATGCATGGAAGTCGCTCTAACTGCAAAAGTTTCAAGTCAGTTCTCAGAGAAAATTCTTCTCATAAATGCATATTTTCTTTTCGAGTACCTTTTGTGCAAATACGAGTATGAAAAAAGAAATCAAGCGCACAGATGTGGAATGAGGCAATACCTTTTTATTTTATTTTGGTTCTCTTGGCCCATGTATTATACAGGGTCCGGCAAAACACCTCGAACAGCAGGAGAAATTTCAATTCAGGCAAAGCGCCATCAAATTTCAACTTGGGTTTATACTGTTTCACGCCTTACACGAATGTCGCGTGTTTTGCGGCGCGTAAATCGCTGCCATTGATTCTAAATGGCGCCATCATCAACTCTGCCGAGCTGGTTGTGAGCTCCTATGCAAGATTTTTGGCGGACAGTGTATCGTGCAGAAATGAACGCGGTAACAAAAGCGTTGCCATATTCTGGTCGCATGAACAAGATCGTTGTGTCGGTGTTCAAGACAAAAGGCCCGACAAAACGGCCTCAGTGGATTTGGTCGCACGGAAGTCACTGAAGTGAAAGTCAAAATGAGTGGAGTCGCAAGTGCGCAAAGTCATCTATGAGCACACCTGCAGTGATTTCGCATGTGTCATTCAACGGGGAGACGCAATCAGGAAGAAAATTTGGCTTCTGGGAGAATTTCGAATTCGGTGTTTCAACATCGAAAGACAACAGTTGGGTTTTCAAAAGAAATTTAGTTTGTTTGAAAAGAAATTTGGTTTCCGGTATGTTGATTTGCGTGAGAATTTCCATGGAAACACTATCGCCAATAGACAGCCTTTTCTCCCTGTGCTGTGCTTCTGTTTATGTGCGGTGCTAATGCATTGTTTCCATAACAACTAGCACAGCACTACACCAGGTGTAAAACGAAAGATAGCGGGCCAATACAACACATATACCTATATACAGGTGGTTCAGAAAAACCCTGCGAAAACCCAACATTCTTAAAGCCCCCCACCGATATGAAAGAAAAGAAAAAATGGCATTCGTGTCGTGTGTGGGCGACCTTTAAGGTGCTCCATACACTGGTGAATTTACACACCAGCAAGGGGGTTGCACATTGCAGAATTGGGCCGACTGCCGAAACTGCACCACCTCCGAAAGCTGTCATCATTTTAACCGACATCAAGGGAACGCAAATAATCTTCAGGTGCGAGCACTCGGACCACTTTGCGTTTGTTTTGGCCGACGTTCTTAAAAAAGATCAAACAGCAAAAAGGTGAAAATTGACCTGCTGTTGTTGACTGCCTTCCGAATCAATGGCAGGTGCATGGTTTAGATCATAGCCAGTAGAATACTGGCCATGGTTGAGATGAGTATTCTACTGGCCATGGTTTAGATGAGGGATTGCGGAATGAAGGGAGGTCATAATCGTATTTTCGCAGAAGCGGCTAGACAGCCTAAATTCGTGGGCGGTGCCGTCCCACTTTTCGGTTTTTTCAATTTTCCCCGAATTGGCACAAAATACGTTAGTGTGGGTTAGAATGTGTTAGGTTAGGTCAGGAAAGGCTAGGATAGGTCAGGAATGAGTTAGGAACAGGTTAGGTCAGGTTAGGTCAGGGTTAAGTTAGTTTAAATCGAATAAACGGTCAATGTGATGACGCACGAATTTAGGCAGTCTAGCCGCTAGTATTTTTGCAGGCTATATACGTTCCCGCAATAATTGTCCCTCTTCTCATTCGACGATGAAGGCGGCCGAACTGTATCGGGTTACTTCCGGTGATCAGCAAGCTGTGGCTTTTCTACAAGAAAATGGCCCAGTGCGCACCAACCAGGAAGTCCCACATTGATTCCAATTATTCAGAGCGAGGTTGCATCGGGCACGTGCATGTCAGACGAGTGGACTGCCTGTACACCATTTCGTCGGTAACATATTACAAAATCGTAAGAGTTTTTTCCCAACTTTACAGGAGAGCAAAAAAACAAAACCAGAATTCAATGCTGTTATATGGTCAAACAGGGACCCGAAATCTGCAGAACTCCTGAACAAAGGTATATTGAGATATAATTTTTAAATATGTCGCAGAACACATACTTAACAACAATTCTATCTATTTTGCTGAAATACGACATCAAAATGGATGTGGTCACCAAACTGTCAACCACCATGAAAATTTGTTGACCCTGTTTTGACCCTTTACCCAAGCCAATAGCCACCGGATTGAAGCAATTTGGAGTTAGATCCGTAAAATTTAAAATTTTACGGAAAATGAACGGAGCAAATTCCGAGATGTGCCCGCGGCATTTAAAAGTTGTTCATCCACCAAAAAAATAATTTTCTTGGTAAAACGAAAAAGGGGCCAGAAGAATGGCATAAAGATTTTTGTTTGAACGACTGCAAATAAAAATGCCCTTTTTATGCCAAAAAGAAATTAAACCTACACCCATTCTCCCCAACCCGAAAAATTTTTGGCAGCAAAATAGCCCGTTAGGCCGTTCCGGCGCCCAAACCGCCAAGCCGAAAAATTTCAGAAAAATGCAAATTTGGATGGGCGGAATTGATTTAACCCTGATTTTTTTCCCATTTCTGGGGTTAAATTTCTTAATTTTTTTTTGGCAGGGGTAGAAATTTAAACCCTTTTTAAAAAAAGCGTCCAAGGGCGGTCCGTTTTACCCGGTTTCCAAAGAGGATCTTCAATTTCTGCAGCAGATAGTTTTTGCCGTAATCTGAACGGTCGCAATTTCCACTTGTTTGCGATGATTCTGAACGTTCAAATGTTGATACTTTCGCAATGTTGTTAGTTGAAAAATCTCATATATATCTGCGCAAGGTTTTGATGAAAACACTGTATAAAAGGAACAAACACCTTCGTGTTTACAGGTAAAAGCATGTGAGAGGGAATACTTGGCTGGTGCAACGTGTAAAATAAGGACCACCTACTTGCGCATTTTAACCAATCGACTGGAGTTATTGAACATGCATGGCATGAAAGGCGTCCTCTTCACGAAACAAGTTTTCTTCACAAGTCAATCGAAAACCAGACAAAAGATGGATTGAAATGAAAACTCAGGCGCTTGCAGGAAGATCAAAAAACATTGTCTGCCGTGTTCCCCAAACGCAATAACTCTCCCTCAGTTCGGCCGTATTCCCCAAATGCCATCTTCCCTCAGGTCGGCCGCTCCCTAAATGCAACTCTACCTCAGATCGTGCAACTCTCCCTCGGATCGGCCGTATTCCCCAAATGCAATTTTCCCTCAGATCGGCCGTGTTCCCCAAATGCAATTTTCCCTCAGGTCGGCCGTATTCCCCGCAAGTGCAATTTTCTTTCAGGTCGGCCGTATTCCCCAAGTGCAATTTTCTTTCAGGTCGGCCTATTCCCCAAGTGCAATTTTCTTTCAGGTCGGCCGTATTCCCCAAGTGCAATTTTCTTTCAAGTCGGCCGTATTCCCCAAGTGCAATTTTCTTTATGGTCGGCCGTATTCCCCAAGTGCAATTTTCTTTCAAGTCGGCCGTATTCCCCAAGTGCAATTTTCTTTCAGGTCGGCCGTATTCCCCAAGCGCAATTTTCTTTCAGGTCGGCCGTATTCCCCAAGTGCAATTTTCTTTCAAGTCGGCCGTATTCCCCAAGTGCAATTTTCTTTCAGGTCGGCCGTATTCCCCAAGTGCAATTTTCTTTCAGGTCGGCGTATTCCCCAATGCAATTTTCTTTCAAGTCGGCCGTATTCCCCAAGTGCAATTTTCTTTCAATCGGCCGTATTCCCCAAGTGCAATTTTCTTTCAGGTCGGCCGTATTCCCCAAGTGCAATTTTCTTTCAAGTCGGCCGTATTCCCCAAGTGCAATTTTCTTTCAGGTCGGCCGTATTCCCCAAGTGCAATTTTCTTTCAAGTCGGCCGTATTCCCCAAGTGCAATTTTCTTTCAGGTCGGCCGTATTTCCCCAAGTGCAATTTTCTTTCAGGTCGGCCGTATTCCCCAAGTGCAATTTTCTTTCAGGCGGCCGTATTCCCCAAGTGCAATTTTTTTCAGGTCGGCCGTATTCCCCAAGTGCAATTTTCTTTCAGGTCGGCCGTATTCCCCAAGTGCAATTTTCTTTCAGGTCGGCCGTATTCCCCAAGTGCAATTTTCTTTCAGTCGGCCGTATTCCCCAAGTGCAATTTTCTTTCAGTCGGCCGTATTCCCCAAGTGCAATTTTCTTTCAAGTCGGCCGTATTCCCCAAGTGCAATTTTCTTTCAAGTCGGCCGTATTCCCCAAGTGCAATTTTCTTTCAGGTCGGCCGTATTCCCCAAGTGCAATTTTCTTTCAAGTCGGCCGTATTCCCCAAGTGCAATTTTCTTTCAGGTCGGCCGTATTCCCCAAGTGCAATTTTCTTTCAAGTCGGCCGTATTCCCCAAGTGCAATTTTCTTTCAGGTCGGCCGTATTCCCAAGTGCAATTTTCTTTCAGGTCGGCCGTATTCCCCAAGTGCAATTTTCTTTCAAGTCGGCCGTATTCCCCAAGTGCAATTTTCTTTCAGGTCGGCCGTATTCCCCAAGTGCAATTTTCTTTCAAGTCGGCCGTATTCCTCAAGTGCAATTTTCTTTCAGGTCGGCCGTGTTCCCTAAATGCAACTCTTCTTCAGATCATCCAACTAACTCTCCCTCAGGTCGGCCTTGTTCCCAAAATGCAATTTCCCTCAGGTCGGCCGTATTCCCACAATGCAACTCACCTTCAGGTCTAACCCAATAGCCAATTCAATAAATATAGATCTGTGCTTTGAACATTTCAATTCTTATCCGCTAATTCCTTTTCCGTTGTTTTATGCATTGAAAGATGCATCCGTCTGTTGAATTGACTCTGTTGAGTTGAACCTGAGGATGAGTTGCAATCCGGGGAATATACGGCAACATTGTTTTCGTCGTGAATTCACACAGAGGCCTTCTGACCCCGTACCAGCCAGCTCTATAAAGTCGCTGAAAACGGCCTGATCCTCTGAAAAATCAACACGCGAATGTCATACATTTTGCAGCGAACCTCTCCGTATTTTCATTGCATCCAAATGGCGCCTATGGAGTATGAACTCATTTTTTGTTCAGATAGATTTGGCGGGCGTGTAAACAATAGTTCCACGCAAATTTTTTGTCTCCAGTCAACTTTTTTCACAAGTTTTTTTTTTACTTTTTTCCAACAACTGACGCGGCTCTGCGTGTCACACAGAGGATCCAAAAGCCCCAGTGTAGAGGGGAAATTTTTGAGGTCTGGCAAAGACAGGAGGCATCAAAGATCAACAGGTCCTGCATGATGCATGTTTCACGCCTTACACGAATGTCATGATGTTTTGCTGCGGATGTTAGCCATTGATTCCAAACGGCGCCTGAGTCAGAAATGAACTTATACGAAAAGAAGTTTGGCAAGGAGTGTTACAATTTGCACTTTTGTCAATATGAAAAACCATCAGTTCTTTGCACGGTCAGTCTTATCCACCCTTGCAATCATTCGGTCACGTTGCTTAGAGTGCGACAGTCTCCTGCCACGAAGCTTGCTGACTTTCGCAAAATCGCTTGTGTATGAATGATTCATGGTGTGAGGATCCCAAGCCATAGAGATGCATATTCTAAGATATGCCGTACGCGAGAAAAATTTTGCAATCTATACGTATCTGATTTGATGGGTGCTTCCTTGTAGAAGTAAAGAGAGATTTGCCTGCGAAGTGCATGACCTCATTTTTATTAGTTGTGTCCCGTCCAACTTACTGTTCAATTGATGGTCAGCCCCAAATAAGTAATTTAATGTTTCATGGCAACGTTTCCCCATCCACAAGGGAAGGAAAGACCAAGGATGAATGTTTAATCGAAAATCTGATCAGACCACATTAGTCTGAGTTTGTTTTCGCTTTGCGAACTCGCAGCAGCGCTTTCTCTCTTGACCCAGGTCCCTTTAAAAAGAGCGATGCAGTCCATATTGGAACTGACTGTAGCTTTGTAAATCAAGGCAATTGTCTGCAAACAATCTGACCGTCGAGCCAATATTTCCTACCATTTTATTGATGAAGAAAAAAGAATAAGGTACCCATGATGCTGCCTTACTACGGAACCCCGGAAGTAACAGACAGAGGGTTAGAAAGACAGCCGTCTATTCTTGCCACTTGTGTTGCTGCCTGTCTATTAACTTACAGGAAGTTTTCAAATTTTCCCAGGCTTTTAAAAGAGTGTTTTTTGAAAACACGTTTTGATTGTTCCA